>JARHVA010000558.1:565000-855000 GCA_037957365.1 Torreya grandis
ATTTTGATTAAAAATAAGAGTTCCTCTTCAAATTTTAGATGTTTGACCTACTTATAATTGATCATTTAAAAAAAATAGTAATTTATAAACTAGACTTGAAATGCTACAATTCATGTTCTTATATCATCTTCAAATTTTAAGTGTAGCCATCTCAAATAATCTATAAAGTTGAGATTTCTCATTTTTCATAAATCTGTCCACTTAAGACCTCCTTTTGGCCCATAAACTCTCTGCACTTGCTCAATTATAGTATATTAAAATAATTTAATTTCAATTTCAATTTCAATTTCCTTTTAGTTCTATTTTTCATTTTCATAGATTAGAAATTACTTTCGTAGACTAGTTTGTTTTGAGTAGGTGCTAGTTAATAAGTCTTGTTGAAGATTAAAAAAAGGAGAGAAACTAAGGATGTCTTTCACATAATCTCCATAATTTTCATAAAATAACCTAATCACAATACATTTGGGGTAAACAAGGTACTCATTGAATCATTTCACTTAAAGAAGGAAGTTACCAATGGTATCAAAAAATTCATACAAATCTTACTTGGGATGATTTTGTCAAAATATTGTTGGTTCACTTTGGTGCAAGTTCTTATGATGAATTTACTGGATCCCTAACCAAACTACAAAACATCATAATTATTTTCAAGTATCAAGCTGAATTTGAAAATTTGGCCAACCAAACCAAAGGGTTAAATGATTATTTTTTTAATAATTGTTTCATTAAAGGTTCAAGGGTATAATTCGCGTCAAGGTCAATATGTTTAACCTAGGGAACATGATGGAATAATTTGGATTGTACAAGCTCTCATTATCAATCTTCAAACTCTAGTTCTTTCAAGACATCTATGACATCATGCCCAGTCATAAGCCCTCCTCCAAAAGTCACCTCTATTAAACACCTTATGGAAGCATAAATGTACACTCATCACAAAAAGGGCTATCTTACAACCATGATGAAAAATTATCTATAGGAAACAAGTGCATTAAATATAAGTTATATTTTTTGGACATAGAATCACCTCCAGATGTTGAAGAATGAGAAGATTCTCAAGATTTCCATGATGAAAAATGTGAAGTTGAAGAACCCAACACCATGAAGTTTCACCCTAAATTTTTGGTGCATGCTTTGGTTGCATTAACCATTATTTAGACTATTAGAGTAAAGGGGTATTTTAATAAACATCTCCTCACTATTATCATTGATCATATAAATACACATAACTTTGTTGATCCTAGACCCAAACATGTAGATTGTTATGTTTATCCTTGTTGAATTTTTTAAGTCATGATCAACAATGAAGGAACATTACTTTGTAATGGAAAATGTCTCAATGTCTACATTTTAATGGAGTATTATGATTTAAAATCATGCATGCTTGTTTTGTCTTTATGTGGTTGTGACATAATTTTAGGATCAAAGTGACTTCAAATGATGGGCCCTATCCCATGGTGCTTTTCTGAGCTATAGATGCAATTCATTGATAAGGACCAACAACACACATTAATAGGCCTCACACTAATCTATAAAAGTATCATTAGCTCTCATCACATGGAAAATTTGCTAAAAAATGATCTCAATGGATATTTTCGTAGCTTTGTGCCATCCAATTCAATAAATTAGTAAATTCCAACCACCCACCATAACTATAGGAAATATTATGAAAGCATGCAATTATTTTTGACAAAGCTAAAGGGTTCCCCCCAAAACAACTTGAAGATCATGTGATTCAGTGATTTATAAGAAGTTTGCCTCCAAACATTTGCCCTTATAGATTACCCATTTCTATAGAATAATGAAATAGAAAAAATGGTGCAAGAATTATTATAGGATAGAGTCATCAATCCAAACATCAGTCCTTCCTCTTACCCTATGTTTTTGGTATGGAAAAAAGATAGGTCTTGACATCTCTATATTAAAATCTGCGCTCTCAAAAAACTCACTACCAAAGACAAGTTTCCTATTGTGGTGATTAATGAGCTGCTGGACAAATTTCATGAAGCTCGCTTCTTCTCAATGCTTGACTTATAAATAGGTTATCACTAGATACACATCATGGAAGATGATATTACCAAGATAACCTTTCAAAATCATAATGTCCATTCTGATTTTTTCATCATGCCCTTTGGCCTCACTAATTTTCCATGAACCTTTTAGGGCTTAATGAACAAGATCTTCCTGCCATTTCTATGCAAATTTAATATTATTTTTATTTGATGACATTCTTGTCTATAATTGTACTAGTTTTATCAATAAAATCAGTAGGTCAAATGGTTCCTACTTGATGAATGGTGGTACAACATTACATACCAAAATACCACCAAGATGGTCCCATATGAGGTCATTTATGGTCAACCACCACCTTCTCTTCAGACATACCTTCCAGGCAACCCCAAGGTATAGGCAATTGACATTGCACTCCGCATATGTGAAGTTATCTTTCAAACTCTCAAAGATAATCTCTATTTGGCATAGAACCACATGAAGTAGCATGCCGATCAACACCACTCAAAACAAATTTTTCTCCAGTTCTAACCTTATAAGCAGTCCTCTTTGAAGCTGAAGGGTCATCAAAAACTTACACCAAAGTTATATGGTCCTTATAAAGTGCTTTCCAACATTGGTTCCATAACATGCAAGTTAGAGTTTCCCCCTCCTCAAAGATCCATTCCATGTATCATTTTTGAAGAAGGTTATTGGTTTTTATGCTGTATGAAAGAACACAATTCCTCATTTTCCATCATCACATACACAAAAGATAACATAGAGTCAATGATCATAAATTTTGAGTGAGATATAATTACCCATTTACACTATTTGACATGAAAAAACCTAAGTATATTAAAAACAGAAAATTATATGCCTTCCAATGTAACTTTTACATCCCTTCCTAATATTATCCAACATTCATGTGGGTCAAATTATAGGCCAAAATATCATCATTGTGCGAACATTTCTTTGGTGACACATCGATTCTTTCCTCACATGGCTTAACCATCTCACCAAGTCAAGTGATGTGAATAAATGGGTAACACCAAGAAAAGACAAAAATAATGTAGTCCAAGTGAACTGAACGTATTGAATATTGTACATTTGATGTGAAACAATAGCTCATTTTTCATGTCTTATGGGCCATTTTTTTTGGGTGAAAGTTGGTCACTTATATGGGAATTTTTTTTGGAAAGATGATTTTAAGAAGTTTTGACACTTTATGCTACTGTATATTTTAGGTTGGATATATATATTTTTTAATTATTTTTAATGTTTTAAAAATTTATTTCGTTTAAATAATTACGTTAAATTTACTGGTAGGTTTGTTTGTTGAATAACAATATATCATGATTATATTTAATAAATTCAGATTTATTTGTGAAAAATATGATAAAAGAGATATTCTCTTTCTAAAAATATATATTAAAATTATTATCTTAATTAAACAATTGATTACTTGGTTAAAATATAAATATTATTTTTTAGTTTTTCAAAAATTGATTAATTTCATAATCAAAAGCAATATGTATTCAAATACATCTTGAAATCATCATTATTAAATTACCATTTTTTGTAATTCAATTATTGAAATAAATATATGGTTCAAATAAACATAATTCAAAATAATACATATTTGTTATGTATATAGAAAATGATACATATTTAAAATTGTTATATATAATCACCTATTCAGTTGAAATCTTCATTATTTTCACCTTATCAGTGTCACGGCCGTGATAAGTAACATACTTTAATTCATTATAATTCAATTAAATCTACTTTAATTCATTGTAATTCAATTAAATTGCTAACATGGATACAATTACAACAATGTCAAATGTGATGGTCTTTTTGGCACCTCACAGTTATGGTAGGCAGACATTGAAACCAGACCAAAAATATGCATCCCTTACATATCGGCGTATAATCATACAATCATTTCATTCTTTAATTTTAGTTTCATTAAATTTCAAATCATTAACCATAGTTTCAAGGAAAAGGCATTGAGAAGAATGAGGAGTTGAGCTCTCATGTATACATATTGTAGCAATTTTTAGATTCATTACATTCAGATGAGTTAATTTTGGGTTTGATTAAACATAATATATGACAACCTCAATGTCTGCTAATAAATTACAAATTTTTTATCTTCCTTCCTAACCCAGAAAAGAGTACCCTCCTTTTTAGATCTACCATGGACCTAGATGGATACATTTTCTAATCCAAGAGAGTTGCCAAAGATGCATCATATTTAATTATCTAGAAAAATTTTGGTCTTGAACAAACCACTGAGCCCAGAAAATGACCAAATAAAATATAATATAGATAATTCGATGTGGAGTCCCCTGCACTAAAGTAGCTTCACCAAGTCTGACTGAGAAAGAAGCCATCTTAACCATCCCCAACCTGCCTCTGAATATTTCAAAGTTACTAATAATAAGTGAAAGGAATGTCTCATGCCAACTCATAATAATTGAAAAACTTCTATGGTAGATAGATGGAAGGCCCACAAAAATGAAAATATTTTAAATTAAAAAAATTACCTTTCAAAACTATGCTAACACAAAAAAATAAAATTAAAAAATGTTGAGTTTACCTTTCACATCTGGAAGATATCCTTCATAATGTCCAGTTCCTCATCCAAGGGAACATAAACTTCAAAATAATATCAACTTGAAGTATTTATTCCTCTAGCTCATTCTTATTATGATCAATGCCAATGTGAGTCCAAAACCTGCACCATATGACAATCCCACTGCTATCTCATACCATGGAACTTTAGCACTTTGATTTTCTTTGCTAATTGAAACAGGAGGAGGAGCGTGAGAAAATTGTGGCAAAGAACAATATTTTGGTAGGGGGCATCCCCAAAAATTTGGGTTTTCGGAATATGATTGTTCTTGAAATGTGCCAACTATATGTCGTCCTTGTGGTATACCACCTGAAAGTAGGTTGTTCGACAAGTTTAGGAAACCTAAAGCATTCAAAGATTCAAGATCTCTGGGGATATTTATTGAAAACTTGTTTGAAGAAAGGTGTAATGACTCCAGCTGACTCATTCTTCCCAAACTATTTGGAATAGTCCCATTGAAATTGTTTCGGGATAGATTGAGAAATCTCAACCCCTTCAATTTTCCAAAATTAGTAGGAACTTCTCCCTCCAATTCATTGTTTGAGAGGTCCATGGATGTCAGAGTAGAAAGAATATATGTGTAGTGTAAATCTATGTCTTTGACTATCATCTCCAATCCATCTTGATAATATGAACCATAATCAAAACCACTGGATAACAAAATACCAATTTCACTTGCTACAGCCATTCCTTACAAACACAGAATAGTGTGTGGAATGAAACCTGAGAAATGATTGGAAGAAAGAAGCAAGATCTGGAGCTTCATTAGTTGACCTATTTCTATAAGAATGCTACCTCTAAAGTTGTTCTCCTCCATCACCAATACTCTTAGATTTGAAAGATGCCCAAACAAGTTTGGTATATGGCCTTCAAATGAGTTGTGCCCCAAATCAAAAACTTTTAAGTATGAACAATTTCCTATTAAGGGAGGGAATAATCCTTTTAGTCTATTACTTTGAATAACTAATGAGTAGAGTTTGCTAAGCTGACCCAACTCATACGGTATCCCTCCCGTGAGATGATTATTTCCCAAATTTAGGACTTGAAGCCTATATCAATTGGCCAAGTTTTGAGGGATGATTCCTATCAAATTATTATTTGCTAGATTTAATACTAGGAGTTGAGATAAACTGCCCAAGCTTGGAGAAATTTTGCCACTAAAGAAATTGTCATTGAGTAACAATGTTTTTATATGAGGAGACCACATTGATGGTATGGGTCTAGTAAATGAATTTTTAGAAAGGTCTAATACTTTTAACAAAGGACTTGTATCCCATAACCAAGAGGGAATTTATCCTACAAGACTATTGTTAACTAATTCTAATTCATTAAGTGAGAATTGTGTTGAAATCCAAGGTGGAAATTGGCCGTTAGTTCTACAGGGTATCAAACTTAAGGATTCTAACTGGATGGATGGAATCCAAGTTGCACTTATATTTAGTAAACAATTGGATAGATGCAAATGGTTTAGTTTGGTAAGGGTATAAAAGAATGTTTTAGAAATTGACTGGTGGTGGTTTAGTGAGAGGGATAAATAGCTTATGGAAGATGGAAGCAATGATGAATAAATGTTGTCATTGCATTCAGCATAGAAGTAAGTAAGGGAGGAAAGGTTGGCAAATGAGGAGGGAATAGTTCCACTCAGTTTGTTTTGATGAAGAAATACTTCATTCAAAAAAGAGAGACTTCCGAGAAAAGCCAGAATGCTTCTATTGAGTTGGTTGCCAAATAGGTCAAGGTTCCTTAAAGAAGAAAGATTACTAACATAAGCCGGTATGCTTCCACTGACTTGGTTGCCAAATAGGTCAAGGTCAGTTAAAGAAGAAAGATTACCTAGAGAAGCTGGTATGCTTTGACTGAGTTGGTTGTCAGATAGGGAAAGGTACACTAAAGAAGAAATATTACCCAGAGAAGCTGGTATGCTTCCATTGAGTTGGTTGCTAGATAGGTCAAGGTCAGTTAAAGAAGAAAGATTACCCAGAGAAGCTAGTATGCTTCCACTAAGTCAATTACCCTATAATGAAAGATAGGTTAAAGAAGAAATATTACCTAAAAATGCTAGTATGCTTCCATCTAGTTGATTCTCCTCTAAAGAAAGATGGGTTAAAAAAGAAAGATTACCCAAACAAGAAGGTACTCCTTTGAAACCATTTCCAAAAAAATTGAGATGTTTGAGAAAAGGAAGATGGCAAAAACTGTCGGGTATCACATCACCATCAATATAAAGATCAAGCTCGATTACATGGTTGGTGTGATTATCACAGTATATGCCATCCCACATGCAACAGTCGCTTCCCTTCACCCAAGAGCTCACATTTGTGTAGTATTCAGAGAAATGAGAGGTATTGAGAGCATCTTTGATGAGAAGAATAGGTTGGGATTCTTGTGGATGACATCTATTGGAAAATACCAGGCTTGCGTTGGTGAAAAGGATAACAAACACTACAAAAAAGGGAAGAGGGAGCCTAATTAATAGAAATGAGGTATTTTCTTATATTATTAAGTTTCAACATTAATTTTAAAATATTATATTATAAGAAAATAAGAAATTGATTTATTTATTTGATGTTTATTGGCTTTTGATAGCTCTCCTTCACATCTATAACATTATGTTATTGATTTAGAGTGGAAAAGAAGGTTTCATATTAGATTTCTGAACCCCTTTTTTTAAATGATAAATTTCAAGTTTGTACCAAAATATTTATGGCCACTCATGTTTGTAGACACTTAAAATTAGACATTTTGTGTCAATTCTAATTATGTTTTCTATTAAAAATTTCAACCTTACCAAAATCACTATTCCTTTAATTATTGATTAATCCCACTTAATCAAACCTAATCATTCTTCTAATTGGAAAATCTATGGATTTAGAATTATCTTATTTTTCTAAATTCAAAATTAGAATATTGCCTCATAAATAGATGACATAATAAGGCAAAAATGTGTAAGTAAACAAAGGTTATGACATATTTTGCACATCACTTACACACTCAAGATAAGTTCTTACACCTTACTTACACACATAAATTGGTCATCATTTGAATATATTACACCTCTCTTACACACTCCATATTTTTTATTCCACACTCCATATTTCTCATTTATGAGAATGGAGGACTAATCTTAGGCCCTTGATCTTCATCTCAAGATGAATGGTCCACCATCATTTGCCAAATCTATAAATGAAAGGGTCTACACACTCTTTGACAATGATCAAGTAAGGTAATGAAACTCTTCCAAATCTCAAAGTCGTCACTTCAACAAATTCTCATGCTAGAGCCAAGGTAAGTTAAGAATCAAGTGTAGACAAAAAGGTGTTTCTCATGCACAAAATCAAGCATTACCAAAGACTCCATAGCCTACAAGCTAAGCTCAAGCTCTTAAGACTGGTTCTCAAGCAAATAAGTTAAGAGGGTATAAACATTTGTTTTTGTCTTCTAATGTGCATTTCTTGCTTGTTTTCCATATAGCTCAACCTAAGGATCAGGTTTGAGATATTAGTTCTTCAAGTTTATTTTAATTATGTTGACTAATGGATTGGCTAACCTCTCTTAGATATCCAATCTATAATTTCTAATACTCCTCATGTTGAATCCCCTCCAAAGACTTGGTTGGAGTTTGTTGCAATAGCATGAAAATTCCATCATTAACCCATCATGATGGAGATCCCCTATGCAAGTGGTGGTCAAGTTTGTAGCTTTGTTAACCTGCCTTTTGGTTGGGGTATCATTATTTCTTTTCCCAACCAAGTTTGTTGCAATAGCATGAAAATTCCATCATTAACCCATCATGATGGAGATCCCCTATGCAAGTGGTGGTCAAGTTTGTAGCTTTGTTAACCTGCCTTCTGGTTGGGGTATCATTATTTCTTTTCCCCCTCTAAAATTAGTTAAGATGGTTTTGTGGCAGCCAATCCTCCTTTAATTGAGTCTTTCACTTGGAGTGCCTAGCCTCCCAAGGATGATCCACTTCCACCTCCTTTTAATGGTGTTCTTTATGCTTAATATTTTATGTCTTTTATATTTTTTATGTAACATTGTGATCTTTGGGTTTCTATGTGTAGACAATAATTTTTTGTTTTGAGTCATGTTATTTTGTTGGCATGGAGTTTGGGTCATGTATACCAACTGACCACTTAATTTTTGTAACCATACATGTTTTATTATTTATTATTAATAATATATATAGTGATTTGTTCCATTAATAATGTAAGTATTGAGTGATTAGGCTAACATTTTATTTTACCATACTAAAATGTGATTAGTCAATCTAGAACAAATGTGTCAGCTTTATAAAATTTTCAACCTATGAAGGAAGTGTCCCTTTAAATTATATCTTGTGTGGTCTAAAATCTCAAAAGAAATAACTAGTAACCATTTAATGGTCATAAAGTTAATCATCATTTCATAACACTTATATAAAATATAAAATTCATTGTAAAGAAAGAACATGAGTAAAAATCCAAAGGTCAGAGGAATTAGAGCATGTTCCTTACCTTTCATTCATGGGATGTATATATGTCATTAGCTTGATCCTCTTAATTAATTTTCCTTCATGAGGCCTATTTTGGACCTTGTGTATATATCACTCTATGAAAATGTCAACACACTCATGCCTTATATACATTATGTTCCACAATACATATGTATTATAAAAGTATTTAGACCAATAAAATCCAAAGCCTACAATTTATTTAATGGTTTAAATGCCTAAAAGAGGGAATACATATAAGTACTTTTTGGAAACAACATGGAAGATAAAGCCATGAAAGTGAGATAAAAAATTGGAGAGACATAGCACGAAAGGCCTTGAAATGGGAGAAACAAGTCACGAGGAACAAGGATGTAGAAAACACAAGCAACTAAGGATGTAAAACTCATATGATAGCATATGACTTGGACTAGGGCACATAAAGTAGAGATGGTTAGGAAGTAGTTCATACAAGCATTAGAGGAGAATAGTCAAGCATGAATCTAGCATCTATTCATGAGAAGATAGGAGCTTGATAATAGATATGTAGCATAAAGAGGGTATATACTAGGATCAGTCATTAACAAGACATTGTTTCCATATTAATACTATAATTAAATAGTTAGGGCAAAACCATGCACAAATACCCCTTAGTTTTATGTAGGAAGGTAATTGGTAATTATAATCTTGAGCTTAATCATGATCTTGATATTCATTACAACCTATGTTTGGTGATCTTGATATGTAATGAGATAGAATACTTTTGCTTTTGAAATACCTTTTTTAATCTTGTTATGAAATTAATGGTAATACTACTCATTTTCTCAATTTTCACCTATCATTTTTTGTTATGAATAATTTAAGTATGGAATGAGCAAATTATTAGGATTAGTTATACTATGATGTTTATGGCTAGAACTATGTGCTTATTCAAGCACCCTAGTATAGAGAGATCAATTCATACACCACTACGAGACAGAACCAATGGGAACAGGTCTTAAACTATGTGTTTTAGGTGAGTGCACTATTGATGATTTAAAATTGTGCTTGATTCTCATAAAAAACAATGGGAAGTTTCAAGATGTGGGACTTGTGACTTGAAACAACCTCTAGATTTTTGAAAAGCTGGTTCTTCTTTATCTTGAGTAGATACTGGGAAAAGGGATAGGAATTTTAATTAGAAACACAAATTCAAGAAAGGAAATCTAATCTATGTCGATGTGCCTGAATGTAATTTGACCTTAATCTCTAGCATAGTGAGACTATATGTAGGATTCATTTACATTTAAGAGCAAATGAGTGCATGATCAATGTAAAAGACGAAAACGATAGAAACAAAGGCTCACAACATAGACTACTTTTGAAATAATACATAAAATGTCAACAGAGGCATAGGGTTCAATCTTCTTTATTTGAATTTTTCAGTCACATAAGAGGCACAGAAACACATACAGTTATATAAAATTTCCAACTCAAGAAAATGAGACAAAAGCAAATGACATTCCTAATTACAGCTCTAAAAAGTCTACAGCGTAGACTACTTTTGTGAATGACACAGAAAATATCAACAAAGGCATAGGATTCAATCTTCTCATTAATTCTCCAGTCACATAAGAGGCACATAAACATGCACAATTACAAAAACCTTCCAACTTAAGAAGATAGTACAAAAGCAAATGATATTACTTAGTCACAGCTCTAGAAAGTCTAAACTCTTTACAATAATTCTCTCTAAAAATTCTCTCTGATAATTGATTCCCTTTTTTTTGGTGATCTCTGCACCCTTATTTATAGCCTTGGATTTGCTTTTTCCCAATCTAATGGCCCAACTAAAATCTAACCAAACTGGCAGTGTCTAACTAGAAAATATTTTATAGATTCTAAAATGCTTTGTCTTCTAGTAGTTCATTGGCTGAAACAGATTGTAGGACGCTCCCTTCTCTTAAATGCTAGATAACACTTAGCTAATTCTTTGAAATTCTTCCTATTACTTAGGAGACATCGTAAAATGACACTTGGCATGTTCTATAGCACCCATCGAAGACACGCGGCACTTTCCACGTAACTTATACTCTTTTGTGTCTTTGCTCAAGAATGTTTTGCCTTTGACACTTGTCACTATCCACTTCCTCAAAACTTCAACAGATTAAAATAAAATAAGACCCACAGCATTTCCTACTTGAATAACTTTAAAAGGGATACAAGGATAGGTGTCAATCTCCACTGCTTCATTAAAGGACACATGGCAATCTCCACTTTACTTATATGGGGTTACGTGGTAATCTCTGCTTCTTCTAGCTACCTTTTTAAAAACTCATAGAAGATGACATGTGGTAGTCTTTACTTTACTCTATTTATACCATAGGAAAAAATGGGTCTCATTTCATATTTAAACAGACCGCGACACCTGACAGCTTCTGCTTGCTTCAAAAACAACACTTAAGACTCACCATGGTCTTTGCTATATTAGTGAAACAAAAATGAAGATGTTTTTGATCACGACACATGGTGGCTTCAATTCTCTTCTGCAAGGATACGTGGCAGCTTCCGTCACTTTTCAAAAATAAAAAATGAGACCTTCCACAACTACCACTTGGTACTTTCTACTTTACTCTGATACTTAGCTTGTTAAAAACTTTTACTAAAAAGAGATGAAATGTGGGTGTCAATATGAAACCGTAGATGTTGACACTTGGTGCATTCCACTGAGTCACCATGAGATATGTGGCACATTCTAACCAACTCACAGAAAATATGAAAGGTGCCTCAAATGATGACACTTGGCGTTTCCACTTGAGAAAGGATGCCTCGGAGGACGACACTTGTTAGCTTCTACTTTACCCCAACACATAGACAAAAATGAATCAAAAGGAAAATAGAACCCATGCTCTATTTCAAAACTCTGCCATCTCAGACCACAGTATGCGAAGACAAAATTTTGTGGCGCAGGACTAAAAAATAGAATGAAACGTAGAGTAATTTTTTACTCTACATGCACAAGATCATTTCTTGTGTGATATGTTAGTGCACAAGCTCATTTAACTACCTATTATTTTAGGCATGCAACTAGGGTATGTCATGATAAACTAAAGGAAAATATCTCAACATTTTGGTTCTATTCTCAGGACCTATTTCACTTGTTATCATGATGGTATAAAAATGCTCAAACAACTTTCTTTGGAGAATATCAAGCACTAAATCGGTATAGTAGAAGAAAACTTTACACTACAGTATCTTGAACTAGGAGTTTTTACATGTATATGGGTAGAGAAACATTTGTATTATTCTCTATATGAAACATTTTTTGTAAAATTAAATAAGCACTTACATTCTTAGCTTTCAGCATATGCAAAAAATTGTTCAAGAAATTATGGGTGGAAGGCTTCTTGGTATGTAGAGTGTTAGATGGTCTTGGCCAAGTTATAAACTTCGTGGACACGAGTAGTATATGTCTAATGAAATGGAACGCTTAAAATTTATATTTTGGAATACAATGTCTCTATAAATTCCTTCCCAGAAGAAGCATGGTTCAACTTCCTAAGAGAGGTACACATAAGGTATATCAAACAATTCACTTTAGAGACAAATAAACTTATGGTTGATTTTATGCTTGAGAACTTTCCTATGGATAACTAAACGCTGACACACATGAGCACTGTGACTGGTGGGGAAATGGGGGTGTATACATTGGTATGAGATTGAGAGCTTAGTATGCAAGTCAAGTAGCAAGAATTATGAAAGAAAAAGTATGATGATTCAAAACATAGGGCTATGAGAGGGAATGATCCTAGGGGTAAACAAGAGGATATTGGAAGTGCCATGGGAATTTTTAAGAGAGTAGAAAGGAATAATGAGTACCCCCTGACAATGAGTGGGTTCCCTTTAATGGTGCAAGTATGCAGAAAATAAGCAGGATAAGCACTAATAGTAGAACCCAATCCAGATAGACCCAATTCCCCTACCATAGTGCATGTTTATTCATTTGAGTTTGATAAAAATTTTGTAAGAAATTGGGATATTGACAATGAATAATCTGAAGCCAAGCCAGTATAGGAATCTTTGGGAGTGCAAGTTTAGCATATTAATTTACCTTTAAAATTTAATTTTCCATTGAAAATTCAACATATGTATCACCTTAGAATGCAAATTGGACCTAATATAAATGATGGGAAAACTATAGGCCCAACCATATCAAATCAACCTTCCTCAGCACCTGCTATTTTTGGTGCACCTATTGTTGTAGGAGGTGCAGTAAAATGTACTAGTGGTGGTTCTATTGGAGGAGGATCAAGCATCAGCTTTAGAGTCACTAATGGACCTCCACCAATGGGTTTTAGAGGGATTGTATTAGAACCACAACAAGGTCCACTACAACTACCAATTTCACCTATGGTATACTATGAGATGATGCTTTATCTCCCTAAATATTAAGGTGTTGAAAATGTGACTAAACATGTTCATAAGTGTGAACTCATTTGGTGAGTGTGGCCTATCACTTATTTAGAATGAAAGGGTACTCAATTTTCCACTATTTTACTAGATTACACACATAAATGGTATCATAAATCTAACCCCCAACAAGTTGTTTTCAATTATGAATTATTGAAAACTACATTTTTCCAAGAGTTTGACATCCCATAGTTTGAGTAATAGAGTATCACTACCTTAAAGGATAACAAAAAAAAATCATTGAGACTGTGTGCAAGTATGATGCATGTTTCAAAATGCATCTTTCAAAACTATCATTTGAGATTAACCTGACACAACATGTTCAATGGTTTATGGGAGGCCTGTTACTTCCTTTTCATCGATCTCTATCCCAAAATACCTTTACCAACCTATGTGAGGCAATATATGCTGATCTTCACACTGAAGTTATGGAGAGTATAGATATGGGGATCAGGCCCTTTATGGATGATTATATTGCTACTATGGCTTATCATCTAGAGAAGCTAATGAATAATAATTCTCAAAGACATGTAACAACCTATGGTGTGTTGACTATGAAGTTAAACGTCTTAACATGAAATCAATCCTCAGAGGAATGCTTGCATCATAAAAAAATAGTCTTGTGAGATATGCTAAGAGGATCATGATGTAAGAAGTTATCCTTTTCTCTAGCATGATACCTAGGATAAAGTATCACTATACTATAAAATGTGTAATGCATACACACATGATAATAATTATTTTCGAGTCATCATGAAGCACGCATAAGAAGAACTTAAAAAAATTATGTTGATAATGATCAAGAGGCTAGTAAAGGTTGATATTTTCAGGGTTGAGGATATGGAAATGGATGTGGGGGTGGTCATTTTCCACCTAGGACCTATTACAAGTTTACATCTCTAGATCACTATCAACACAACTTGCTAGTTTACCCAACTTACACCTTTTGTAAGAATGAACATCATCTAGAATAATGCCCCAACTTATATGTGGCTATCACTAAGGAATACAATGAGAAGGGCACTGGAATGATTCATGTTGCAAAAAAATCCAAGTGTTCAATGGAGACCATGTCCTACCAACCCACTAGTTGGACCTAAGGTCAATATTATAACACAGAGTGGTGCGCATTCCCAACCAGCTTCAAATCCACCTATGGAGAAGGTTCAGTGTGAAGAACCTCATGTTTAACAATGCCTCAATGCTAAAAAATAAAAAGATGTGTTACATGACATGAGAGCCTTGGTATGTGAACTACAAGGCAAAATTGATTTTCTGAAGGAGAAGGATGTTTCCATGCATGCTAAGATGTAAAGAGAGATTATCTCAATAGACTCTATGTAGGATGAATTTTGGGAATTCTGCAAGCTTCTTGCTAGTGAGAACATCATCTCACTCCTTAAGAACTGGATACAACAACAAATGGCCAAGATTTTTATAAATCATCATTTGAACCATACATGATGATAAGAGACTCGTATCTAAAACAATCTTGAATGTGATAAAGAGGTCATTGTGAATGCATCTATTGATAGTTAGATGATATGAGATATATTGGTGGACATCAGTGCAGAATTAAATGTTCTCACAAAGGATTCTTGGATGGAGATGGGAAGTCCAACTCTTCAACCTTCCTCGCACATTCTATTCATGGTTAACAAGACTCAAGTAGTGCTTATAGGCATTATCAAGGATGCCACCATCAATATCATGGGTGTCCTATTTAAAAGTGATATTGAATTAATTGAACTAGCCAAAGTTGATGATTTTATAGCTATATTGGGTTGACTATGGTTATATTCCAATAATGCTAACATGCATTTCAAGAAGTGTTACATCAAATTTGAGAATGACACCTAGCATGTGGTCATTCGTCTCAATACTATCCAAATCCCCACTTTTTTTAGATATAATTGATGTTGACAAGGACCTCAACCATATTTATAACATCATGACACAAGGAAATCAATATATAGATCCTAATTTTGATGGTTTTCTTCAATGGGAAGATGTACAATCCATCTCTAATACCACCAACAATGCTTGTGAACATTAGGCACATAGAAAATTTGATCTAACAAGATGGGGTTGTGTTATAATTGGCCAAAAAATAAATGCTTGGTTGGTTAAGTGATATAAGTCTATTTGACTCATTGGTGGATGAATAATGAATGCACCACCCTTTTAGTTGGACTAAGTACCTAGGTTTCATGGTCAAATTGAGTTTTGAGAATACTTACAATAGTTGGAGGAGTACTATGTTTTTGAAGATGAATGTATGCTTGTGTTACCTACTCTACTTTAATTAATAGTTGCTCGTTAGTGAGATACTCATCAATAAAATTTGTTGACATGGGGATAGGTATGCACCATGATACATCATCATTTTCACCATGACAATCGTGTTCACACCACACTTAGTTATAATCATTTTGAGTCCTTGGATGACCATATAGCCGCCTATGAGAATCTTTGGACTATTGATGAGACAGTTTTACCTAAAATGGGTTCAAGCATTTTAGGTCACTTTACAGGATTGGGCTATAGCATGGTATATTCATCAATAAATGCATTAAGATATGGATACCTAGGAGTGCATCAAACATGGTATGTCAAGTAGTAGTAGGTGATCATGCACTAGTTGAAGATAGAATACGAACCATGCATGACATGATTGAGGATAATTTGGCCATCTTTCAAGAACTTGATACTCATTTAAAGGCTCATTTGGAACCTAACTCCCGCTCAGAATATGACCATAGGGAGAAAATCTGAAAGGGTAAGCAAAAGGTTGTATATCGAGTTAATGAGGGTACTAGCACCGATCTACCATAGCTGGTATTTGACCACTTAAACTTTCCTATATAATACGAGGCACTTGATGTTAGAGATAATATGCAGTCCAAAAGAAACCATATTCTATGCCACCCTAGATTTTTATTATAATATTAGGATAGATGATGCACCCAAGATGGCCATTGTGGGAAATTATTGGTCTGAAGTAGAATTAGCCAAATTCTTTGAACTTATATAGGAGTATTAGGACATTTTCCCATGTAACTACACAAATATGAAAAGAGTGCATCCATCATTGGGAAAAATACATATCAAATTATTTGAGGGCACTTGACCAGTCAAGAAGTGACCATAATAAATGAATCCTAATTTGTGTGCACATGTTAAAGAGGAAATTGATGGCATGTTACATTTTTGGGTTATCAATCCCATTGATGAATCTGAATGGGTTAGCCCCATGATAATTAGCATCAATAAGGATGGTTAAATATGTGTTTGTGTATATTATAGACAACTCAATGTTGTGTGTTTCACTGCCCCATTCCCAACGCCATTCATGGTGGAAATTTTAGGTGTCACTTGATGTGAAAATTATAGCTTCACTGATGGATTTTTAGGATATCATCAGGTATAAATTAATGAGGAAGATAAGGTAAAACTCACCTTTACCACTGAATGGAGATCCTTTACATATAATGTTATGCCATTTAGATTAAAGAACACACTAGTAGTCTTTTCTCACATTTTGGTGGAAGATTTTAAAATTTTCATCTACAAGTTCCTTAAAGTGTATCTAGATGATTAGACTACATACAGCTTAGTGCATGATCATTGTGCTAATTTGCACCTGATGCCTGAGTTTTGATGGCAACTTAATATTTCCTTGAACCTAAAGAAGTGCATCTTTACCCCACCTTTTGAGATCTTGTTAGGGCACATAATTTGTTGGGATGGACTAATCATGGATCTAGGCAAGATTATGGTTATTTTTTAACTCTCAACCCAAACCACTCAACATGAGGTCCACACCTTCCCTGGTCATACAAGCTATTTTCATAAGTTCATTTGTAGTTATGTTAACATTGTATCTCCGTTAGAAGATTTTTTCAAATAGAATGGCCTCTTTATATGAAACAAAAGACATCAACAAGCATTCAAGGCCTTGAAGGAGTCATACACTTGACAACACCATTTCATGTAGGCTTCAATGCTTCTAGCATGGTGGAAAGCAAATTTTTTTCACAACTTGGGGAAGGGAACCTTGACCATATTATATATTTTACTAGTTACAAGCTAACACCGACTGAAAAAAATTAATCCACTATAGAATGAAAAGCATTATACATGGTGTATGCACTATACTAGTTATGCCAATACTTGTTAGCCACTCCATTCACCTTCTTTATCGATAATGAGCAATTCAAGTACCTTATTAATCAACTAGTGTTACATGGATGAATTAGCAAGTGGATTTTTCTCTTCTAGGAATTACAATTCTATGTGGTAGTGAAACGTACCAAGGTTAATTTTGGTCTTGACCAACTATCACCTATTAAATCTGGTGAACCATTGCAAACAATTGACTATGAATTGCTTGATGTACAATTTTTTCAAGTTATTTGCATGCATAAAGAGTTAGAGTAAATATAATATTTTCTTACAACAGGTTCAATGTCATACCCTCTTAGCACCTAGGAGAAAAAGTAACTTGTTGTATATGCAGCACCTTTCCATCTTATTAGTAGAGACTTATACAAGCTTGGCTGAGATGAAGTATTACGATGGTGTATAATGTAGCATGAGCACATAGAAGTCTTTAAAAAGGTTTATGAGGGTGTATCTTGAGGATAATATGCTGGTCATGAAATATCATGAAAGGTTCTCCTAGATAGCTTGTGGTGACCCACCTTATTCAAAGATGTCAAAGACTATGGAATCCAATGTGATATTTTTTAGCACGTAGGTAAACCAAACTAAAGGGATGCTATGCCTCTTCATCTAATCCTTTCTCATGAACCCTTTGAGAAATGGTTTGTTGATTTTATTGGGCCTATTAGCCCTGATATAAGATGAATCAATTTGTACTACATCATAACAACCACATACTATCTCACACACTAGGTTGAATTAGCACCCAAATATGATTGTACTATTGTGATTGCCATCATGTTCCTTTGGTAAAATGTCATCACAAGGTATGGATGCCCTTTAATTTTAAAAAGTGATCATGGCATTCACTTCCTCAATAAGATAATACACATCATATTAACCAAGTTCATGATTGTGCGCCATAAGACCACTCCATACCACCCTCAAGATAACGACACTACTAAAACTTTTAACAAAATATTAGGTCATAAATTGACAAAGATTTGTAATATCAATCACACTAACTAGGATGATTGAGTTTATGTAGCCTTATGGACATTTCAAACCACAAATAAAATATTGAAAATGAGCACACCTTTCAATCTTGTCTTTAGCACTAAAGCAGTTCTACCAGTGGAGTTCTTTGTTCCCTCTTTACGTATTATGTACATTAGAATATTAGATGATGAATAATCTATAAAAGCATTCCTAGATGATTTATTACAGTTAGATGAAATATTTTTTCTTGTACATTGGATTCAAGGAGTTGAATATTAGAAGTAGAAATATTGTCATGATTGACATCTCAAAAATAAAACTTTCTCTCATGGTATTCATGTGTTGGTTTACAATTCCAAGTTTGTGTGCCACTTTAGTAAAATTTGCATACATTATGATGGTTTTTTCATCATTCATATCACTCATCCCACATGCACACGTAAGTTATGATAGTTATATTGGCTAATTTCTTCCAAGCCATTTTAATGGTAGTTGGCTTCGACCCTACCATTATATGTAATACTTCAATTTTTTCAATAAGGCGTATGCCACTAGCTTAGTTTAGGATTTTGGTTTGTTTTCAAATAAAGCATAGAATTATTCATGCACCTTTTGATTATGTTTATTTCATGGAATTACATTTGGAGCATTAATGATCAAAGTGATGAAGGCATGGGAGAGTAAACGTAAACAAGCCTTCAAGGCTTTAAAAGGTTGAAGGGTCCTCATTTTTGAACTTTAGTGTTGAAAACTTTCAAATTTGTAGAGCTCCAATGAAGCATTTACAAGCCACCAGAGGGTTCTTACATCAAATTTCAATGATAAATTCAAATTTGGGAAGTGAGATGAAGATCTCGAGAAAAACAAAAGAGTGGAATAATGACTGTGGGCATACTTTGGAGAGAGTTGCAGGTTATAGGTATCAAAATATACCATTAAAGGAAGTTGAAATAGGAAGGTTGAGGAAGTTTAGGGAAAGAAACATGTATTCATTTTAGAGAGTCGAATGACTGCATGTCAACCTTTGATCACCCTGGGGGGTGATACAGTCAAAATGGAAGGCCATGAGAAGTAAGCCTTTGCTAGTAATTCATGAAGAGGAAGAGTACGAGGGTGTAGGAGGACATCTTGTTTTTATCTAGGAAGAAGTTTCTAATGAATCCAATGCATAAGAAGAAAACCTATCATAGTGAGTAGAAGAGACATATATCAGGAAGGAACCAATGATGGTGCACATGAGTAAGAATAAGGCTACAACACCACATCCACCCCTATTTTAATTAAATAAATGTAATACCCCAAGTCAGTTGTGCACACTAACAATTGGGAGTCTAAGGTTTCCACTTATCAAGGTTTTGACTACAATCACCATTCACTTGGAAGTGAGGGAGACTTGTAGTGTGACTATAAGGTTGAGCACTATAACATCAAGAATGAGGTCACTTATGAAATCATGATATTTAATCTGTTGAATGATGCTAGAGTGTTCCAACTTTACCATTGCCTTATTTTGGGAATCCCATGGAAGTGATGAGATTTTTCATCCCACTTATCCATGAGGACTATTTTCACTTTTCAAGGTGCAAGATTTGAATCACTACCCAAAGGTACAGCAAGGAAACAAGGTTACAATGTTTGGGCATTGGCCTTAATATGGATTTGGAGGACCAAGAGGCAATTAAAAATATGGCATTGGTATTAAAGTATAAAAAGGAGGGCCATGCCATGTACATTTCTATCCTTTAATATCTTGACTTTCAGGTAGTTGTGTGCTTGGCTATGATTAAGCTTGAGGGTGTGGACAGATCGAAAGAGGTTGATATGGTGTACCTCTATGTGGAAAACTAGATGACCTAGGAGAAAAAATATAATTACTCTTAGTAAATTGATGAAAGAATTGAAGTGCATGATGAGAAGGCCCCTCACCTTCCCAATCATAAGTTTCCTTGGGGTATGATTATAATTTTACTGGTGTTTGATGAGATTAGTGTTTTAAAGTATGCTAGTAAAGAATTGAACTGGGTTTACCTACTAGAGAACAAGTCCCTTGTAGAATGGTTCAAATGGTTCACCTACCTAGGTGCCATCACCCCCTCCCATAAGCTAAAAATGAAAGGATTGTTTGAAGGGATAAAGGAAGCCTTTGGAAATTAATGGTGCATCCCTAAAGAGTTGCCTATGCAGATGGGGACTCAATCTCAATTTGTTATTATGTAACATTATTTACTCATTCACATTTGGATGGAGCCGATATATAACTTATTAGGGTGGCTCATGTTATCTTATGATTTCATTTCCACGTACTTCAAGAATTTTACAAATCACAATCTTGATGCACAAAAGATGCACATTGATGTTGAAAATTTTGACGATAAGACTCATATTCCTTGATAATTATATGTCTACTTGTGAAAGGACTATAGGGAAATGAATGAATTAGATAACATATACATCAACACACACCATATTCTTGTGGGGGACCACATTCATTTGTTGTATTACATGCTAAATACCAAGAAGAAGGCTTTAGGAAGCCATGTGGCCACTAGAGAAACCCTTCCCCTTCCACCAGAAACAATAGATGAAAGAAGACAGTGAATAAAAGAGAAGAGGCCAAGGCATGATGCCACTAGGATTGCATAAGAAGATCAACCAAAGAGGTAAAGTACTACCCCATCACCTCTAAGAGACCAAGGGATGCTCGCAGTATAAGAACAAGAGGGCCCCAATACCACCCAATAGATAGTTTTTCCTTCAGGATAAGAGCATTTTGTGTCAAATATTAGGGTATTTGAATATAGGGTGGTGATGCTTGAGGAATTTCAAGAGAGGGAACCTACCCAAAAGGTCCAAAAGGAAGCCACCCCTGAGTCAAAGAAGGAATCCTCAGAGCATCAATAATAACCTACCCATAATGATACACAAGTGAACATTGAAAATCCCACTGGTGAAGAGGGGGAAGATAGAGGTGCAATCCTAGGCACCGGTGACCAAGATGCTAGCCCAAGTGGTAAATAAAAATTTGATCTAAAAGTTGAAATAATTGAATGTGATCCTAACAAGAGAAAAGGGTATGTTGTGGAATTTGAACATCAATAAGAAAATAAGAGTGATAACCTCCCTATTCATGGTTATATCCAAAAAAACATCCTTGAAGAGGAACTATATATGTGGGAACATTTACCTAAGGAAGAATCCTCCAATCAAACTCAAAGCAAACTCTCCTTCTACATGGATGTTTATAACGAGGATCATCACTTTAAGCTTCCATTAACTAACTCAAATTTGATGTCGAATGGGATGATATTCTTGAAGTATTTTGGGTGGATCCCTGATAGTGTTCACTAGCTCAAGCAGGTGTGACCCTCATTAAACTTGGTCTTGAGGTCATTTCTCACATGATATTCCACCATGATAGCTTATTGGACTACTTATTCTCTTAGGCATGCGACTAGGATAAGTCATGCTAAACTGAAGGAAAAGATCTCAATGTCTACACTCTCAACAAACTCAATATCAAGGACAAGTTTGTTATTCTGGTGATTGATGAGCGACTTGACAAATTACATGAAGATCAAATTATGATCAAGGTATCATCAGATATGCATCAAGGAATGTGATATTACAAAGATAGTTTTTTGAACTCATGCTAGCCATTATGAGTTTATCGTCATGCCATTTGGCCTCACTAATGCTCCATCAACTTTTCAAGGATTAATGAACAAGATCTTTTGACCATTTATATGAAATTTCATACTACTTTTCTTTTATGACATTCATGTCTATAGGTATAAATTGATGAGCATATGATACATTTGGACCATACTTTTTGAGTCCTTTATAATAACCACTTATGTTCCAAAGGTCCAAGCGTGGTTTTGGACAAAAGGAAATTGAGTATCTTGGACACATCATCTCTTAGGAAGGTGTCAAAGTGGATTCTAAAAACATTGACACTATGAAAAAATGGTTTGAACTCAAATCACTCAAGAGCCTTCAAAACTTTTTGGGCCTTACTAAGTGTTATAGAAAAAAATATATGACTATGGAATAATTCTCTCTCCATTAATGATAATGTTAAAAGATATGCCTTTCAGTGGTTTGATGTAGGAAACAAGCCTTTAAACTACTCAAACATGCAATGTGCACTACACTTGTTATAGATATGCTCGACTTCTCTAAATCATTTATCATTGAAATTGATGCCTTCGGAAGTGGCATTGGAACCATTCTAATGTAGGATAGTTAACCTCTCGCATTCACCACCAAGGGACTTACATGGAAAAAATTTGTTCATTCCACATATGAGAAAGAGATGCTAGTTATGCCATCAACAAGTGGTGCCCATAACTAGTCAGGATGCACTTTTACATCAAAAATAATCACCATAGCCTCAAGTCCTTCTTAAAGCAAAGAGTCTCTTCACCTGAGTAATAAAAATGGGTAACCAAATTAATGGGCTATGACTATGAGATTACCTACAACAAGGGTAAAGACAATGTTGTCACAAATGCATTGTCTTACAAGTATGAATAACATACAACCTTATGTTGTGTGTGTGTTAAATTTTCCCATGCCAAATTGGGTGCACCAATCATAATAAGAATGGTCCTATGACACCCAAATTTAGCAACTCATTCAATAAGTGACCACTAACCTTTCCTCTCAACAAAATTACTCTTCAGATGGTCACTATATAAGACACAAAGCATATTTTGTACTAACACCCCAATCAACACTGAGATAAATGATTTTATTCAAACTACATATCTCTCCATCAGCAAGCCACTTAAGGTTTTTTAAAAACCTATGAAAGGATTGTTGAATTTTTTTTCTAGGAAGGCACTAAACATGACATCAAACATTTGTGGTAAAATGTGAAATGTGCCAATACAGCAAAGAGGAAATTGTCACCACACCAGGAATGGTCCAACCCTTGCCTATCCCTACCAGGGTATGGTCAAATATTTCCATGAACTTTGTTGAGGGACTACCCAAGTCAAGTAGGAAATCAATGATTCTCATGGTGGTGGATTAGCTCTCCAAGTATGCCCATTTTTTCACCCTCAACCAACTTTTTACTGCCTCCATTGCTACTCAAACCTTTCAATATTAGATCTACCATCTCCATGGGATACCTGCCTCAATTATGTGTGACCGTGATTCTAATTTTACTAGTCACTTATGGAAGGAATCTTTCCACGTATATGGCACCCAACTTATAATGAGTTTTGCCTACCATCTACAAACTAAACCATGCCAAATATAAATTGTCAACAAATGCTTGGAGACCTATCAACATTGTTTAGCCTCAAATCAATAGACTCATTGGGTCAAATGGTTACCACTTGTTGAATGGTGGTACAACACTACATACCACATTGCCACCAAGATGACCCCATATGAGGTCGTTTATGATTAGCCACCATCTTCTCTTCAAACATACTTTCAATGTAGCTCCAAGGTACATGGAGTTGATGTCACACTCCACACTTGCAATTATCCGTCAAACTCTCAAAGATAACCTCCATCTAACATAGAACCACTAAATCAACAAGTTGATCAACACCACTTAGAATCTGATTTTGATGTTGGTGACATGGTTTTTTTCCAGCTCCAACCTTATAACCAATCCTCTTTTGACAATAGAAATACTACAGTCCAAGTGAAGTGCATGAAATGAATATCCATGGGAATCGTTTTTCTTTTGTTTGGTCTTTTCGTGGAATTTTCCATGGGAATATTTTATTTTTAATAATGCAAGATGTCGACATATGACGTAGAAAATGAATGAAAGCTCACATCTAATTTACTGGTTAGATGGATGGTCTATGGCATATCACCATCCAATGTCTGTTTGATTATATGTATTCTCTCTTCCAAGCATTTAAGCCATGAAAACAATTGCAGGCTTTAGCTTTGATTGCTTTGTCCAACACACATTTATTGTAGATATATAGTGATATATACACAAGGTTTAGAATAGACCTCGTGTCCATAACAAAAATGCTCATGGAGGCAAAATAATGGTGAGGATCGAACTAATAACATATATACATCCAATGAATGCACGGTATGGATCACCTTCTGATTCCTCTGATCCTTGGAATTTTACTCATGTTATTTCTTTACCAAGAATTTTATATTTTATATAAGTGTCATGAAATGACGATTAGCTTTATGATCACTAAATGGTTACTAGTTGTATACCTTATAGAGTTTAGACAATATTAAATATACTTTGAAAGGGTACTTCATTCATATGTGGAAAAGTTTATAAAATTGGCATGTTTGTTGTTGATTGTTCGATCACATTTTAGTGTGGTGACATTAAATGTCTGCATGTTTACTCATTATTAACATTACTATTAAAATGTATCATTATATTTACTATTAATGAAAAATAATTAAAATACAAAATAATTATAATAATAAAGCCACTTGTTATTATGAACATTTCAAATTCTTTGTCGATGAGAAGACATGTCTCAAAATAAAATAAAAACTATTAATCACACATGACAATCTAGAGATCACAAAGTTACATAAAAAACATAAATCTTCAGTTACATTCTACAACCCCAAAAGGAGGTGGAGGTGGATAATCTTTGGGAGGTTGGACGCTCCATATGAAATGTTCAACGGAAGGAGGATTGGGCACCACCCAATCATCTTAACTAGTTTCAGGGGCGTAAAGGAACAATGATGCCCCAACAAGAAAGAGGTGAAACAAAGCTACCAATTCAACCACCCCTACACAGTGAGCTTCATCAAGAGGGTCATATATTGACAAAGATTTGCAATATTGGTCACAATAAATGGGATAATCAAGTTTTTACAACCTTATGGGTGTATCAAAAACACATAAAAGATTTAACAAGAGCACACCTCTTAATCTTGACTTCGGCACTGACACAGTTCTACCAGTGGAGTTCCTTATTCCCTCTTTATATATTGTGCTGATCTAGACAACATTTCAGGGAATGATCTGGGTGACGCTTCAAGTGACAATTCAGACGATGGTCATACCCCAATTGGTGGTTAAACTTCTGGGAGCCATAAATTTAGCACCATAGCTCCATTTGACTCCCCATTTGAATAGTTGGAAAGCTAAGAATAAGGGAAATGCCATGAGATGGCATAGAGCTTTGATCGGTTTGTTTTGACCCTCAAAAACCAAATGAAAGTACCCCAAATTTCAATTTAGGTAGTGCAGTCTAAAAATAGTAAGTTTCTAAAAATATTAATTTCTTGAATTTTGTATTATTGTAATTCGTGGAAGTCAAACCATTTCATCTCCCTTGAGATTGGTGACCTTTCACATCCTCCTCCTACCTTCAAAAATAAGTATAAATAGATATCTATCTTGAAAAGGAAGACACACATCTCTTCCTAGAGATATGCATATGTTGTATCTATAATTTTGAGCAATAAAACATCTCTTCTCAGAGATAGCACTATTATTTGTGTGTTCTTGAAATATTCTTCTCCCAAGACTTTCGAGTTTTGGATCATGTGCACATTGGAAGATTAGATGATGAAGAATCTCTAAATGTGCACCTAGAAGTTTTATTACATCTAGATGAAACACACTTTCTTACACATTAGAGACAAAGATTTGAAAAGTGGAAGTAATTCATGAAGAGGAAGAGTATGAGGGTACATGAGAACATCTTATTTTAATCTAGGAAGAAGTTTCTAGTGAATACAGTGCACAAAAAGCAATCCTGGCATAATGAGTAGAAGAGACATACATCGGGAAGGAACCAATGATGGTGTGCATGAGTAAAAAGAAGGCTACAACACCACATCCACCCCCTATTTTAATTGAAGAAATGTAATACCCTAATTCAGTTTTGCACACTGATAATTAGGAGTCTAAGGTTTCCCCTTATCAAGTATTTGACTATAATCACTGTTAACCTGGAAATGAGGGAGACTTGCAATGTGACTACAAGGTTAAGCACTAGAACATTAGGAAAGAGGTCACTTATGAACTCACAATATTCAATATGCTAACTGATGCTGAAGTGTTCTAGCTTTACCATTTTCCCTATTTTGGGAATCACATGGAAGTGGTGAGATTTTTGGTCTCACTTATCCACAACGACTATTTTTACTTTGCAGGGTGCAGGATGTGAATCACTACCTAATGGATCAACAAGGTAATAGGGTTACAATGTTTGGGCATTCACTTTAATCTAGATATGGAGGACCAAGAGGCAATAAAAAATATGGTGGTGGCATTAAAATACAAAAAGGAGTGCCATGCCATGTATATTTCTAGCTTTCAAGATCTCACCATTTGGGTAGTTGTGTCTTTGGCTATGACTAAGATTGAGGGTGTGGACAGATGGAAAGAGGTTCATATGGTGCACCTATATGTGGTAAGATAGATGGCCTAGGAGAAAAAGTATAATTAGTCCTAGTACTTTAATGAAAGGATTGAATCAGATGTTGAGAAGGCCCATCACTTGCCCAATCATAAGTTTCTTTAGGGTGTAATACTACTTTTACTAGTGTTTGATGAGTTTGGTGTCTCTAAGTACACCAATAAAGAATTGAACTGGGTTTACCTATTAGAGATTAAGTCCCCCATAGAATGGTTTAAATGGTTCACCTACCCAAGTGCCATCACCCCCTCCCATGAGCTAAACATGAAATGATTGCTTGAAGGGATGAAGGAAGCCTTTGGAAACGAATGGTGCATCCCCAAAGAGTGTCCTAAGTAGATGGGGACTCAAGCTCAATTTGTTATTATGTAGCATTATCCACTCGCTCATATTTGGATGGAACCCATGGTTAACTTGTTAGGGTGGCTCAAGTTACCTTATGCTTTCATTTCCAAGTACCTCAAGAAATCTACAAATCACATTCTTGATATGCACAAAGTGCATATTGATGTTGAAAATTTTGATGATGAGACTCATACTCTTCAATAATTATATGTCTACCTATAAAAGAACTATAGGGAAAAGAATGAATCAGATAACATCGATATCAACACACATAATATTCTCATGGGGGAGCATATTCATGTGTTGTATTACATGCTAAATGCCAAGAAAAAGGCTTCAGGAATCCACGAGGCCACTAGAGAAACCCTTCCCCTTCCACCAAAAACAATATTTGAAAGAAGTGATGAAAAGAGAATAGGCCAAGGCATGATGCCACTCGGAGTGCATAAGAGGAGAAAACTAAGTGGTAAAGTATTTCCCCATCACCACCAAGAGACCAAGGGATGCCTGTAGTACATGAACAAGAGGGCCCCAATACCACCCAATAAATAGTTGTTCCTTCAAGACAAGAGTAATTTATATCAAATATTAGGGCATCTCAACAAAGGGCAACAAATCTTGAGGCACTAAAAGATAGGGAACCTACCCAAAAGGTCCAAAAGAAATCCACCCTTGAGTCAGAGAAGGAATCCTCAGAGCATCAAGAATATCCTACCCTTAATGATACACAAGTGTATATTGAGAGTCCCACTAGTGAAGAGGGGGGACACAGAGGTGCAACCCTAGGCACTGATGACCAAGATGATATCCCAATTGGCCAATAACAAACTGATCTAGAGGTTGAAATAATCGAACATGGTCATAACAAGGGAAAAGGGCATGTTGTGGAATTTGAACATCAACAAGAAAATGAGAGAAATAACCTACCCATTCATGGTTATCTCTAACAAAATGTCCCTGACAAAAAATGGTATATGTGGGAATATTTCCCCAGGGAAGAATCCTCTAATCAAACTCAAAGCAAACTCTACTTTTACATGGATGTTTATAATGAGGAACACCACTTTGAGATTCTATTAGCTACCACAAATTTGATGCTGAATGGGGGTGATCTTCCTAAAGTTTTTTGGGTGCATCCCTAACAATGTTCACCAGCTTAAGTAGGTACAACCCTCATTAAACTTCCTCTTGAGGTCACTATAGCAAAAGCACTGTGAATTCATTTTTATGTATTGACAAGAATGTAATGCAATGTTGAGACTTGAACATGAATTAGAAGAGCTCAAGAGCTAGAATGAAGCAACAATAATGTCTCAAGTGAGGGCTATGAAACATTGTAAGATAATTTTACAAAATTTATTGGCACTTACCTATGGGATTCCTCTTACGAGTGAAGCTATTGATAATTTGGAGACCCTAGTAGATCTTTTATTAAAAAAATACAAAGACCAAGAGAATCCCCATCATGGAGTGGACTTGGGCCATGGAGTAATTTATTGAGTCATTTGATGTCTATAAGAGATGTTTGGCCTGAGTGGGTGCCACAGTTCCCATCATCGATGGTTTTTTTGTAAAATTGGTGTGGCCCACCAAAGTTTTGGAAGATAGGCTTCAATTGAAGAAACACCAATGCTGAAAACTTGTCAAGAATGCTATGATAATAAAGGATAGAGTGTAGCATGCAAAAGCATTCTAGGATGTGGAAGAACTGGAAAATAAGATTAATGCTCACCACTAGGAACTTAATACCAGTTTTGTCAAAGTGTCAAAGTGGATCCTAAGAACATTGATGCTATGAAAAAATGGTTTGCACTAAAAATGACATCAAACATTTGTGGTAGAATCTGAAATGTGCCAATGCAACAAAGATGAAATTTTCACCACCCTAAGAATGGTCCAACCCTTGCCTATCCCTACCAGGGTATGGTCAAATATTTCCATGAACTTTGTTGAGGGACTACCCAAGTCAAGTAGGAAATCAATGATTCTCATGGTGGTGGATTGGCTCTCCAAGTATGCCCATTTTTTGACCCTTAACCATCCTTTTACTACCTCCATTTTTGTTAAAACCTTTCAATATTAGATCTGCCAACTCCATGGGCTACCTGCCTCAATTGCATGTGACCATGATTCCAATTTTACAAGTCACTTATGGAAGGAATCTTTCCACATTTATGGCACCCAACATATAATGTGTTTTTCCTACCATTTGTAAACTTAACCATGTCAAACATAAATTGTCAACAAATACTTGGAGACCTATCTCTGTTGTTTACCCTCAAATCAACAGACTCACTGGGTCAAATGGTTATCACTTGTTGAATAGTGGTACAACACTACATACTACACTGCCACCAAGATGATGCCAAATGAGGTTATTTATGGTCACCCACCACCTTCTCTTCAAACATACTTTCTATGTAGCCCCAAGGTACATGGAGTTGATGCCACACTCCACACATGTGCAATTATGCTTCAAACTCTCAAAGATAAACTCCATCTAGCATATAACCACTGAAGCAACATGTCGATCAACGCCACTTAGAATCTGATTTTGATGTTGGTGACATGGATTTTCTCCATCTCCAACCTTATAACTAGTGTTTTTTGACGTTGAAGGGTCATAAAAAACTTCCATCAAAGTTTTATGGTCTTTATAAAATGTTTTCCAAGACTGGTCTCGTAGCGTATAAGTTAAAGTTTCCCTCCTCCAAGATCCATCCAGTTTTCTATGTATCATGTTTGAAGAAGGTTATTAGTTCACATGTTGTATGAAGGAACATAACACCTCATTTTTTTATCGTCACTTGCATTAAAAATATTATATTAATGTTTCATACACAAAAAGTGAGATGAGGTCAACATTGAAAACATTTAAATGAAATACACTTACCAATTTACATTCTTTCACTTGAAAAAATCCCACTTTACTAAAAACATAAAATTACACCCTTTATAACGTAACTTTTATCTTTATATCAATTCCTAATATTATCTTATTGGAAGTATTAAGCTAACACTTAAAAAATTAGCATATTTTTAATGAGTATGCTTACCTATTGATGTAAAAAGAAATCATTAGATTATCTAATATTCACATGGACAAAGTCATCATTGTGCCAACCTTTCTTTGACAACATATCAATCTCACCAAATCAAGTCAAGTGGCGTGAATAAATGGGTAATGTCAATAAACAAGAAAAATATTACCTTCACACGACTTGACAACATATCAATCTCACCAAGTCAAGTCAAGTCAAGTGATGTGAATAAATGGGTAATGCCAAGAAACGAGAAAAATATTGCCTTCACACGACTTGATAAATTGTAAGGAGAAAGATTTATCATTATTCAAACATTTCTTTAGGACATATCAATTTTGCCCTCACCAGGTCAAGTCAAGTGACGTTAATAAATGGGTAATGCCAAGAAACAAGAAAAATCCTACAGTCAAAGTGAAGTGAAGTGCACGAAATGAATATTGTACAGTTGATGTGAAGTAGCAGCTCTTTTTTCTTTTGTTTGGTCTTATGGGCCATGTTTTTTGTGGAATTTTCCATGGGAATATTTTATTTTTAATAATGCAAGATGTCAACATATGACACAAAAAATGAATGAAAGCTCACCTCTGATTTATGGTCCATGGCATGAAAGTTGTTCCCATGTCTTATCACTGTCCAATGTTCATTGGATTATATGAATTCTCTCTTCCAAGCATTTAATCCATCAAAACAATTGTAGGCTTTGGCTTTTACTTCTCTAAATTTACTTGTCCAACACACATTTTTTGTGGAACACAAGCATGATCATGTAGATATACAGTGATATATACACATGGTCCAGAATAGACCTTGTGGAGGCAAAATAATGGTGAGGATTGAGCTAATGACATATAGACATCCAATGAAAGAAAGGTAAGGATCATGCTCTGATTCCTCTGATCCTCAGATTTTTACTCTTGTTTTTTTTACCAACAATTTTATATTTTATGTGTTATGAAATGACAATTAGCTTTATGTGCTAATGGTTACTAGTTGTATACCTTCTAGAGTTTGGATCGTACTAAATATACTTTGAAGGGGTATTTCATTCATATATGTAAAAGTTTATAAAGTTGGCATGTTTGTTGTCGATTGATCGATTACATTTTAGTGTGGTGATGTCAAATATCCGTACGTTTACTCACTACTTACATTACTATCAGAGTGTATTATTATATTTATTATTAATAAAAAATAATAATAAAATAAAAATAGTTACAACAATAAAATAGTCCATTGATATGAACATCTCAAACTCGACGTCGATGAGAAGACATGGCTCAAAATTAAAAACTACCAACCACACATGATAACTCAAAGATCACAAGGTTACATAAAAAAACATAAAAAACACAAATCTTCAATTACACACTGCAACCCTAGAAAGAGGTGGAGGTGGATAATCTTTGGGAGGTTGGGTGCTCCAAGTAAAACACTGAATGGAAGGAGGATCGGGCACCACCCAATAATCCTTACTAGTTTTAGGGGGGCACAAAGAAACAATGTCGCCCCAACAAGAAGGAAACTAAAAAAAACTACAAATTAAACCACCTTTGCATAGGCAAGCTTCATTACGATAGGGCAATGATAGAGTTCCAATGTGGTGGTAAAGGACTCTATCACCGCCTTCCCCAAACTGTGGAGGAGTGGAGAAGCAACTACATCAGCCCTTATGTACCATAGGAGGGGAGCCATGGGGTGGATAGTCTTTAGGGATGCTAGTCATAGTGCAAGGAATACTCTTTAGTGGTTGATTATGTCTTGCAAGTGTTGAAAATTGAGTTCCACCTTTTAAACTTGAGCTTGGATATACATAGTTGAAGAGATAACATTCACCTTTTGTCATTAACTAAAAACTATGAAGATGGTTCTACATTGTTAAAAATCATTGAATTCCTAGATTTCTATAGCTGAAATAAAATTATATCTCTAAATAAAATCCATATAAAATGAATATAAGCCAAACACTGAGCTTTCTCCCACAAAAAAACCATGTGGCAAGAGAAGGGTTCTAGGTAGAATGGTTGGAAAATATTATGGATCCATTTACAAGGAGGTTGAGCTCTTAAACATGTTTAAAAGATATATTTGAAGTACTCAGGTCTAGAGAAGGCCAAACATCTGAGCTAAGAAATTCCAAGTCTAAGACGCACTCCCAAAGAGGAATGCCTCGATATACCAAACACTAGAGAAAATGTGTGAGCTTGAGATCAAGCCTAACATTCCATATTTTGTTACGTCTAGGGAGCCAAGTTCTAAGTGAAGAATTTAAATTCCAACACCTATTTAACTTGTCCTTTCACCATGCATGTGGAGCTCATAAACCCATCTTATGTAGTGTGATATCAAACATCAACTCTTGGATACACAAAATGGAAGGTAAGTCCGTATTCATTAACTTATATTTGTCTTTTAATAATTTCCATGTAATCCAATCTCAATAATATTATAAGACAATGTGGGTTGCATTGGTGATGCACACATATCCAACCACCCCTTTATGTCATTTTTACTTGAGATTGTGAGGATTATAGGCCAAAAGCAACATAAAAACACTATATTGATTCCTTTTTAAACTATGGGAAACTGAGATTACCAAAATCTACCTCATAAATCAGCATGAGACATCGACGCCTATATCTATATGGTGCCACACTATAGGTAGTATGCCTCTATCATGTCACATCTATATACGAGATACACACACGTGAGATGATTTTTATGTGAGTCATGAGTCATGGTTGTTATCTCAAGATAAGAGATAGCTAGTTATTTTACTTGGGTATTGGGACAACCTTGGTACCCTATCGATTCCAACATTGATGTCTTGTTATGGAAGCGACTTGATATTGGGTTAGTTGGTATTGACAAACCAAGTCTCCCAATTCTCCCATAGATATGGTTGATGTTTTTCACTGGTTAGATGGATGGTCCAATGGCATCATAGTATTCAATTCAACATAGGAGGGGAAAACTAGTCTATTGGGCCACCCACACTACCACACTAGGCTATATAGTTCTATTTTATGGCATTAGAATATTCAACAGGCCCACCACACCAATACAACCCATAATTAACAAAACCCATTCAATGATGTCAAATGACTGATACCAACTATCATATCAATAAGTAGGCATTATACATCACATCATATTACCCACACCTATTCCATTATCCATCACATCAACATCATGTTATTTATAGAGATGATATCAATCTAGTCTATGATATGGATATGGACTGCATCACACACATCATTCATGCCATACTGGGCATCGTGCACGCTAGGTTGTTTTGGTCATACCATACATATTATGTATGTAATGTAATAACATTGATCATTGATAGACTTGTTCAATGGATAGACTAAACTAGATATAGCCAATAATATTGATAAACCTTGGCCCCTATCTCTATTGACTCTAAATCTAAATCTAAATATATACATCGAGTGGGGGTGCTGATATATATTGTGTTATTTAAACTATATGTTGTATCAGTGCCAATTAAACCCTATATTTATATGATGGGGGATGGTCATGATTGTGTCATTGTTCATTAGAAAAAGGTGGTGTTGCCATATCATTCATTCATGTTTAATACAATCAAATGATCCAATCATATTACACATGTAATAAGATTCACAATGACTAATTAGTTCAATAGGGCCCTATCATAAATAGATATGGGATATCGATATGGCATTGATTCATTATGGTCATATCCATATCTAATGAATCCCATCAGAGTAATTGGTCAACTCGTTAGGCCCATGACCTAAATACTATAGGTTTGAAACCTTCCTTTGCCTATTCGATCCAACATAATGGAGTGTTGAATCCACCTTGATCAAATTTAGGTCATATTCAAGTGTTCTCACATTCATTACATAGGGGCAATGGTTGAGCCCATCGAGTTCCCCATAGATAGGGTTTCTAAGTAACCCCTATATATATAAGGGAATTATAGCCATATATAATATATATATAGAGGAAACATGTATTTATATATATAGTCCCCTAAATAGAGAAATAGAAAGGTCCCCCATATATAATTAGGGGCCCCATATATGGATAAGAGTCATGCACCCCTCACCCTCCCAATATGTGTGTGTGTGTGTGTGTGGGAAAGTGCCCATTTATAGATAGGGGCCCTTGATTAATATAATAAATTCATTGAGTCTTCATCTATATATAGGGGGGCTCATCCTCCCTAGATATTTATAAGGTGGCTGAGTGCCCAAAAATAGATATGGGACCCTAATTGGTTTATCAATTGATTGTTTTATTGACCCTAAATATATAATGGTTCCCTACCTATATATATTTATTAATATTAAATATATAACAATAGCCATCAATGACTTATGTGCAAGTGATGCACAAACAATTTCACTTCTGTTTATATAAGATAGGGATAAGGCATATATAATACAATGGGCACACTAGTGGGTGGTGGCTATTCCCTCCCTTTCTATATATGGGGAACCCATATATATAGACCGATCATCTATATTTGATGCTGAGAGAGTGGGCCCATAATAGATGGGGGACACTCGATTGATGATTAAACCTATATATCTATCTAGCGATGGCCCCACATAGAGATGGAGGGGATAAATTTCCATATTTATATATATATAATAAATTTAGGGGCACACATTATAAGAAGTGATGTGAAAATTTTCTGTTTTGTTTGTATAGGGAATATATAATATATTGATGAATTGAGGGACAAGACAACACATGATTGATAGCCTATATTGAGAGATGACACTTGATAGAGAAAATTTACCATGTGATTGGGAAATTATTGATGGGTACCCATACCCATAAACAAACCATACTAGAGCTTCTTCCTTCTTCTATATAAATAAGGGAGGGGCTCAACTGATTTGAATTGAAAGGTAAATTGAAGTGAGAGGGTTCAAGGTAGAATAGTCAAGTTCAAAAAAATCAAGCTCCAAGAATGGCACACAAATCATACCATCAATGTCCTCAAAACCAATCAACATGAGATTTATACAAGTTATAGAGATAGTGTTGTTGGTACATTATCTCAAGAAAAAATGGATGAATGTACCTATGTGACCAAGGAAAATGCATGAACGTGCCCATTCATGAGGTTTGTTGTTTTTAAATGGGTATAGTGTTTTTATGTTTCTTTTGGCCTATAATACCCATATAAAGGGGTGGTTAGATATGCATGGGTCACCATTGTAATCCATGTTGCACCAATCATACCACTTTGGTTTGATTTCAATGTAAATTTGGACCCCTCTCTCTCTCTCTCTCTCTCTCTCTCTCTCTCTCTCTCTCTCTCTCTCTCTCTCTCTCTCTCTCTCTCTCTCTCTCTCTCTCTCTCTCTCTCTCTCTCTCTCTCTCTCTCTCTCACACACACACACACACACACACACACACACACACACACACACACACACACACACACACACACACACACACACACACACACATGCCTTAAATCATATGCATTTATCCTCATCACAAGTGGATATGGTATTGTTGTGAGGATTTTGGCATATGAGGGACTTAATTTCAAGTGGAATCAACATAAAGGAGTGGTTGGGTGTGTGTGGGTCACCAATGCAATTTAATTTGCCTCAATCACACTAATTTGGATTTAATTTGAATCAAATTGGGGTGATCATGCATAAATTTGCCTAGAATTATTTATATTTCCCTAGTCATAAGTGGATATAGTGTTGATGTATCACTTTTGGCTTATAAGGAACTAATCACAAGTAAAATCAACATAAATTGGTGGTTAGATGTGTAAGGGTCATAATATGACTTACGATGCCACAATCAAATATTTTTTTCTTGAATTAGAATATAAATGGGGTTATCATGAACAAATGTGCGAAAAATTGTTTGCATTTACCTTGGTCGTAAGTGAATATGGTGTTTTTGTGTCACTTTTGGCATATAAGTGACCTAATCACAAGTAAAATTGGCATAAAGGGGTGGTTGGGTGTGTGTGGAACACCAATACAACCTACATTTCTACATTTAAACCACTTTGGCATGAATTCAATCAAAATTTGAGTGACGATTGATAAATATGCCCCAAATTTTGTTGGACATGGTTATTGGTGTCTTAAGTTGTCATTGATGTCAAAGAGAGCATGTGGTACTAATGCATAAATGAAAAAGTGATCAGATTGAGAGCTTGAAGAGATATGGCACATGTACAAGTCTATAAGGATTAAAAAGAGGTTTTGAGGCATCTATAAATGTTTTTGAGGAACTTTAGTATATCTTCTGATCATTTAGAATGAGCAAAATGCATCTTCTAGCTTAAGAGAAGCCAAATCGTCACTGCACATAATGAAATATCTAATAAGTTTGAGCATTTATTTCAAATATGCATAAAGTCAATATTAGTCAAAGGATTACATGGAGATGTTGTCTATAGTGCTAAGAAGCTACCTTGAAAATTTAGAGTCTTGAAGTGTTGTCTAGCTCAAGTTATAAAGCTTCAAAGTTACTATAGCAGACTGTAATGGGCTAGATACCGTCAAATTTAACCACATCGAAGACTGAGGTCATTGGTCTCAAAGATGAAATGATGAGTACTTAATCATAAATATTGAGATCAATGGTGCATACGAAGTAAACATGTCAAAGGTTGCATGCATGGGTGGTAAGTGTCACAATATCACTAGTTTGATATAAGATCAATAGTGAGTGGCGGTTTGTACTGACAAAGAGCAATAGTGCAGGACAAGTCAAAGATTGAATAATGCACATGAGACTACCAAATGGCACAAGCACAAGGTAATTATAGTAAAGTGATTAAAAGTCATGTAGGGTGCCAAGTGTCATAATTTCAAGAGTTCTAATCAAGATATTATGGTGAGCACTACAATATAAAGACCAGGCTACTCAGTAGAGATCAATCATGCATATGTGGTCAAGATAGCCAAAAATCATGAGATGAGGTCAACATCTTCAAGATTTAACATTTGGATAGTGGAGAACTGAGAGTTAAAGTTTGAGCTACTTATGAATAATATCGATGGTGCTAACTGAGTGAAGATAATGAGATGTGTTATAAGTGACTGAGGTTTAACTATGATCATTTGGATTTAAATAATTGAATTTAATGAAGAAAAGACTAGTGATTGGTTTTTGAGTCATAATTTTTGATCTATGTAGAATTTGATGTTGAAGTAAAAATAAAAGTTGTAGAGTACTGCAAGGTTCATTGGTAGTATTCATTTAAAGGTATAAATATTTGTTAAGTCAAAGTTATTGAGCTCCAAATTTGAGTGTGTGTTCGTTCATGCTCTGCAAGTAACCCAAGAAGGGTAATTGAGTTATGTTTTTATGGTATTTCAATGTTTTGAGATGAGATAACTATCAAAGAATGTTTTAGAATTCATGAGGACCATATATGTGGATTATGAAGGTTTGATCAATCATATTCAATATGATCAAAGGCTTAGAAGGTGACTGTGTGTTCATTCATGGTGACTCTATGCATAGAATTTTGTTTGAGCGATTGAGAATTAGCATTAGGGTGTTGTGATTATTGTTATCACTTAAGGAGGACCTATATATTGTGTGGCATTTGTCCATGTATTTGAAAGTGTTCTTGTATTCTTAGTTTACTTGTAAAAGTGTCAAAGAGGTGAATGGGTCTTTATAAGACCTAAAATGTGACTTAGGCCTATTTGAAATAGGGTTGTGCTTAAATATGACCCATGTTATATCCCTTAAGGGTAAAGGCATGTGTTGTGTCTAATAAAGAAGGTTTTGATCTTAATAATCATGAAGAATCTATAAAATGTGAAACCAAATGTGATGGTTTTTAGGATTGTTAAATAGACTTGTGTAGACTTGAGGAATATATGTTGAGAGATGGATAGAGACTTGTATGATCTGAGCAAAGAGAAGGTGTATGTTGTGTGGATGAGTTAAGAGGTAGTTCAAAGAGAGGACTATGTGGATGACCTTTTGGTCATGTATCTATTGTGATTACAGAGTTGATGCAGGTTTGTGGCTGAGGATGAATAAAGAAGCTTAGAGAGATACAAAAGGGTACTTTGGTTGCCTGTGTGAAGCAAGGTTGAGAGAGTGTTGAGGATTAAAGAGAGGTGTTATATATTGTGATTCCATCAGATTGATATTCAATCATAATTATAGAGATGTTGATTTCATAAGTGTTGTGTTGGTGCTCAACATCTAGACCAAGTGGGTGTTTGTTCATACTTAGGGGTGGGTGCTCCTTGTGAAGTGGGTGTTTCACTAAAGGGGTATCTTGTTTGTAATATCTTATAGGATAAGTTGTCCATGTGTTTACAGGCTTGAGAGTGGGTTTTATTCCCCATGAGGGTTTCCCATTGGAACTATGTGTTGTGTGTTTGATCTTGTGTGTGCATAAAATGAATGAGCTTTCTTGTTAATGTTTCTTGATCAAGTTGATATATGCTAATTGATTAATAGTCTAAAATATTTGGAATTAAAATTAAATATCTACCTTCACTAATTTACCCCCAGTGATTGTACCTCCAATAATTGGTATTAGAGCAAGGCCTTCATTGCAATTAGAGTATGTGCAATTAGCAAAATTGATACACTAACAATTAGAGTATGTTAAAATTGCAATGAAGGCCTTGCTCTAATACCAATTGTTGGAGGTACAATCACTGGGGGTAAATTAGTGAAGGTAGATATTTAATTTTAATTCCAAATATTTTAGACTATTAATCAATTAGCATATATCAACTTGATCAAGAAACATTAACAAGAAAGCTCATTCATTTTATGCACACACAAGATCAAACACACAACACATAGTTCCAATGGGAAACCCTCATGGGGAATAAAACCCACTCTCAAGCCTGTAAACACATGGACAACTTATCCTATAAGATATTACAAACAAGATACCCCTTTAGTGAAACACCCAATTTACAAGGAGCACCCTCCCCTAAGTATGAACAAACACCCACTTGGTCTAGATGTTGAGCACCCACACAACACTTATGAAATCAACATCTCTATAATTATGATTGAATATCAATCTAATGGAATCACAATATATAACACCTCTCTTTAATCCTCAACACTCTCTCAACCCTGCTTCACATAGGCAACCAAAGTACCCTTTTGTATCTCTCTAAGCTTCTTTATTCATCCTCAGCCATAAACCTACATCAACTCTATAATCACAATAGATACATGACCAAAAGGTCATCCACATAGTCCTCTCTATGAACTACCTCTTAACTCATCCACACAACATACACCTTCTCTTTGCTCAGATCATACAGGTCTCTATCCATCTCTCAACATATATTCCACAAGTCTACACAAGTCTATTTAACAATCCCAGAAACCATCAAATTTGGTTTCACATTTTATAGATTCTTCATGATTATTAAGATCAAAACCTTCTTTATTAGACACAACACATGCCTTTACCCTTAATGGATATAACATGGGTCATATTTAAGCACAACCCTATTTCAAATAGGCCTAAGTCACCTTTTAGGTCCTATGAAGACCCACTCACCTCTTTGACACTTTAACAAGAAAACTAAGAACACAAGAATACTTTAAAATACATGGACCCATGTCACACAATCTATAAGTCCTCCTTAAGTGATAACAATAATAACAACACCCTTCTGCTAAATCTCAATTCGCTCAAACAAAATTCTATGCATATAGTCACCATGAACGAACACACAGTCACCTTCTAATCCTTTGATCATATTGAATATGATTGATCAAACCTTCATAATCCACATATATGGTCCTCATGAATTCTACAACATTCTTTGATAGTTATCTCATCTCAAAACATTGAAATACCATAAAAAAATAACTCAATTACCCTTCTTGGGTTACTTGCAGAGCATGAACGAATACACAGTCAAATTTGGAGCTCAATAACTTTAACTTAACAAATATTTATACCTTTAAATGAATACTACCAAATGAACCTTGAAGTACTCTACAACTTTGATTTTTAATTCAACATCAAATTCTACATAGATCAAAAGTTATGACTCAAAAACCAATCACTAGTCTTTCCTTCATTAAATTCAAATATTTAAATCCAAATGATCACAGTTAAACCTCGATCACTTATAACACATCTCATTCTCTTCACTTAATTGGCACCATCAATATTATTCATAAGTAGCTCATAAGGAGTCCATGAATAATGGGGTGGGATCAGTCATGATAGTTTTTAGGATATTTTTTCCCACTATTATTTCATACCTTGATTACTTAAGTCTATATTTTTTTAAATATTTTTCCCCACTATTATTTCATACCTTGATTACATTAGTCTAATTTTTTTAATTGTCTTTCCATCTTATGTCATTATCTGCTTTTTGTCTAGTATTTTTGCTACCCTATATTCCTACTATATAGACCAAGCTTATAAAATGTGTTTCCTACATGTTTATCCATGTACTATATCAGCCTAGATGATATAGTTCAATTTTTTCCCTACCTTCCCTATTATATCGATCAGGCTGATATAATTTTGAGTCAATTGACATCCTTTTAGACTATATCGACCTAACTGATATTGTCAACTCAGAGTTTACAATGATTTATGGGTTTCAATCAGTATATATATTTATCATTCCCAACACTCAAAACTTTTATTATTTTATTGTGCTCGCAATTATACCATTAAGTACTAAAAAGAGGACTTAGAGGTTATAGTCTTATTCTTTGAGGTCAACTCATCATGCCAAGTCTTTGAAGGTCAGTAAGATAATTTGAATCAAATAGGTAAAAATGGTATTTGGAGTCCAAAACTAAATATATATACATATTCTTGATTCCATTTAAGGTGTTCACCTAATACTTCTTAGAAAGTGCCACTTGAGCCAAAGGTGGTGATTGATGCATTGACAAGTCAATCTAAAGGTAAGTATATTTATCCCTACTCTCTTTCCTTTATTTACTTAGTAGATGGGTCTTATTTATTTATATTATTATAGCATGTATATTGTTGTCATTGCTTAGGTTCTTCATCATATTGAATAAGTTGGTATGATATAGGGTTGTTTGGGCTTTCCATTTTCACCTTGGGTTGTATATACCACCTATATAGTTGACCATTGCACCACATAATTTATTTAGTTTAGCTTTATCTCTATCTTAGATCTAAAATACCCTTTCTCACTAGTTCCTTGCATGTATTTTATTTATTATATCCTTGATGCACCCATTTTTATAACTTTAATTTATCTTGAGACCTAGTTAGGCCCCAAAACCCATATTTTAGTTGTAGGCTTTAGAACCATACACCCTTGATATTGAGTCTATATTACCTTCTACTAGATATACAACCTTTATAGGTCATTACCTACTAATCTCTTGAACACAAGATCTAGTTTTATTTTTTATTTTTATCCTAGTCTATAAATAGCAAGAGGATTGTTATAGTGATCATCTTAGGCCACATACATTCTAGTGAACTTGACGTGAATCCTATACCATGGATGGTTAAATTGTCTTCACATTTCCATTTTACTTCTTAGCATTATCTTTCAACTCAACTGTATTGGTTGATCTAATTCTATTCTAAAAGAGTACACCAAGATCTCTTAACAGATTTCACGCAATCAATGTTGAATCCTGTGAGGTAGTGTGAGATCTTCAAAAGTCCAAGAGAAGGAAAATAATGCATTACCCGATTATTGCAAAAAGTGAATGATTTGATTAACTTGATAAACCTTCCAAAAAGGAAAAGTGTGGTATATATAGGGAAAATTAGGGAAACATGAAGAAACCCCTAATTTTCTTAATTAACTAATTAAAATTAAATATAATTAGACTATGGACCCTTTATAACTAACCTAAGGAGGCTTAAATAACATAGAAATGCCATACGGCCATGTAGGTAAAACCTAGTGGCCCCTTAAGCATAGCTTAGGTGAGATGAGAATTGGGTCCCACCATTGAAACCCTGATGAGGTACCCAAGTACATAGTGATGAACGTCTATAGGAGGAAGAAGAAGGTGTAGTAACCCTAATCCTAATGAGAGCTTGTAGATGAACAAATTTACTCTTTTTGAAGGGCTTGGTCAAAATATCTACAATCTACTCCAATGTTGGATAGTATCGAAGATCAATGACTTTCTCATTAATAATCTCCTTGATGAAATCTGAATTTCTCTAGCCCAATCTAGCCCAATCTGAATTTGTGTATCTAATCAAATCAACCTATGTTCCTACTCTATAGTGTATCCCGTAGTTGTGTGAACCCTTAATGTAGTGAAGAATCTTATTTGCTACTTTCCAATGTAACTCATGTGGCTCTTTCATAAACTGTGAGACCAAACCATCTTCATAGGATATGTCAGGTCTAGTGTGTTTAAGATAGATAAGACTTCTCATGAGTTGTTGATATGGTGTTTCATTAACGAATGGTGTAGGACAATCAGCTTCAAGCTTCACACTAGACAAGAAGGGCATAGGAGCTAGCTTATAATCAGCCATGTTAAACAACATAAGTAAATCAAGAGAATATTTGGAATGTGATAAAGTTATCCTAGAATATAATTGAATGATTTCAATCTCGAGAAAGTAGTGCAGTAATCCCATGTATGTCATTAAAAATCTATCCAAAAGTATAGTTTTCACTATTAAGGTGGATGATTGTGAGCTCCTTATAATCAGTAAGTCATCCACATAAATAAATAGGATCAATAGAGAATCATCTTGCTAGAAGATGTAAACATTCAGATCTAACTGGCATTTGGTGAACCCAACTGTGAGGAGAAAGGATTCGATCTTGGCATACCATGCCCTAAGAGCCTGTTTGAGTTCATATATAGATTTCCTAAGTCTAAAAACTAAGGAGGTATCTTCCATAAATCCTTATGGTTACTCCATATATATCTCTTCTTTGAGGTCACCATGTAGAAAATCACTCTTTACATCTATTTGGTGAACATCCCACTGATCTACGACTATGATGGATAAAATGAGTCTTATAGACATCTTGGCTACAGGAGCAAATGTCTCAATATATTCTATGCCAAGTACTTGAGAAAAACCATTTGCATCTAGATGAGCTTTGTACTTATCGACTAACCCATCTGTACCATACTTGGTCTAATAAGCCCATTTACAATGGACCAATTTCATTCTTTTGAGAAGAGGGACCAAGTCACATGCTTTGTTCTTGATTAGGGAATTATACTCTTCCTACATAATAGAATCCCATTATAGAATGCCAGATGCCTTGTCAAAGGTTTGTGGATCTGAGGCAATGGCTAAGTAGGCATGTGAAGTCCCTTGAAATTGTGATCAAGTCCACCTTATATTTGATGGATTTCCAACCCATCATCTAGCACTTTGAAGTGTATGTCTAACCCAAATAGGACCAAAATTTTATGAGATTAAATAATTATGAGGTGAGTCCTCATCATCTATAGTGTTAGTGTGATATGGAGGAGTATCCTCATCACCGTTGTCATCACTTGAACTTGAAGAAGAAGAAGAGTCATCCTCATCATCAAGAGGATCTTGAGATGGATCTACGCCACTATCAAAAGTGGAATCAATGTCCAATGAGACTTTTGAAGAGTCTAAAGTGCCATGATTATGTTCAAGTGGGCCCTCATGAAACTTGGCACTCCTTTAAATGAAAAACTCATGAGTTTTAGAATGGAGAAGCCTATATCCCTTAACACCCTCTACATACCCCATAAAGATGCAAGACTGACTCTGAGGGTCCATTACCTTTAATTTATTTTTGGGAATTTGGGCCATTGCAGGTGATCTAAAAACTTGAAAGTGATCTACTATGGGCTTATGACCATCCGAAGCTTCCAAAGGTGTGATTCCCTTTAAGGCTTTGTGTGGAAATCGATTTTAAATGTAACAGGCACAATTCATTACTTCAGCCCAATATTGAGAAGCAGGAAACTTTGATTGAAGCATGTAGTTTCTCATTTCCTTCAAGGTATGGTTCTTGCATTCAGACACACCTTTATATTGAGGAATGTATGGAGCTGTGTGTTGCATCTGAATCCCCTCTAATGTGTAGAATTGCTCAAACATTTTGTTGACATACTTTCCACCATTGTCAATCCTTAAGATTTTGATGGAACATTCTAACTGCTTCCCCACAAGTGCCTTGAAGTCCTTAAAGTGATCAAATACCTTAGACTTATTTTTGAGAAAAAACACCTAGGTGTACCTCAAAAATTCATCAATGAATGTGAGCATGTATTTTGTCTTATTGAATGATAATTTTGGAAATAGACCTACTAAGTCACTATGGACTATTTCTAGTTCTGTTTGGCTCTCCTTGCTTTGCCCTTGTCATATTTCTATTTTGGATGCTTACCAAGAAAGAATCCATTGCATAGAACATCTAAGAATTTGACTTTAGGTAACCCTAAAATCATGTCTTGATGATTGAGTTACTCTAGGTAACAGTAGTTTAAATTGCCAAATTATTCATACCATAGTTTGCTTACTCCATTTACATGAGTAAGCAGTGTACCTAAGTGATGATATGGGGTAAAATGTGAGAATTTATACATCCTAGACTGATGATTGGTCATCCCATAAGCCACTATGGTGTCACTGTGCAGCTCCTTGATGACCACTGAATCAAGTGTGAGCTCAACTCACTTCTTTGAACCTATGTGAGTGATTTGATATATTGATAAAATATTGGTGGATAGTGAAGGAACACACAAAACATCATTGGAGTTCCTGTTACTTACCTCGATTGATATTTTATCACTAAATTTTGTTGAAGTGTCATCACCCATGAGAATTGAAGGCACAAAACATGATTCTATTTTTGAAAATAGATCCTCTACGGAAGCCATGTGATAGGAAGCACTTAAGTCAATGACCCAACTCAAAGGCTGAGAAGCTACTGCAATAAGTGCATTGCCCTTATTTCTACCCTTTTTTATATCTTTACCTTTTACATAATATTGTGTTGATGTGTTGTGAGATGAGGATTCAAGAACACTGTTGTTGTTCTTCTTAAGCATCTTAGTCAAGGTGTCAATATTTTTTATTATGTACTGAGATTCATCATGTCCAAGTTTCTTACAAAATTTTCATTTAAGTTTCTCCTTCTTAGGTTTCCCACTTGAAGAGGACTCATTTGGTGATGCCTTTAGCTTGGTATCTGATTTCTAATTCTTCTTATAGTCATGATCAGGTTTAAATTGTTTCTTCTCCTATTTTCCACTGCTATAAGGCTTCTTATTATCCTAATTGACAATCAAGGCATGTGATTTTGAAGACTTAAGTGCACCCATTTGAACTAACTTATCTTGCTCTTAAGTTAGATTATAAAAAAACTCATCAAATTATGGCATTTTTTAAGTGGATCCAAGTGCGTGTTTGTTATCATGAAATGTAAAGACAAAAATTGAATAATCATGACCCATTTTTACAAACATGGATAGAATCAATTGGTCATCTATTTTCTTAATTCTACATTGTTTCAACTACAATCTCAATGATTTGAAATTTGTAAAAAAGTCTTGTAGGGTGTCATAGTCACCTGGGTCAATGTTATGAGCTCATTCTCTAGCTAATGACCCCTCATGATGTCCTACACTCCAAAAATATTGTCTAGGATTGTCTAGACTTCATTTGGAGTTTTTGTAGATTCAACATGAAATATGAGGTTAGGAGACATTGACAAGCATATAAACCCATAAGCCTCATCACCTTTATTATACCACTTAACCTTTTCTACATTTTTAGATGGTTCATTATTCTCACTCATAGTAATATGATAGAGTCCTTTACCTCTCAAAGTGAGTTGTGTTTTAGACTTCCATTCTAGATAGTTAAATGGTGTGAGTGGTTCGATGTTTAGATCCATCAGTGCAAATCAGAATGAGATAAATTTTAGAATTGAAATGGAAGCAAAAAATAGAAATCACATAGTATAAGTACCCCCTAAACTATCAAGAATACCCCCTGAAGTTACAATGCACACATGCTCAGTATGAGAGGGACATTGGGCACAGTCGATAATGCATCCAAGAGGAAATGTACAAAGGTTTAAATAGAGTTTTAAGCTATTACACCATGTGAAAAATGGATGTTACAAAATTCTAGAAATAATGTCACCAATATGTAGATCTTGAGAAAATATGTACTTTAAAAAAAAATAGTACTCAAAAAGGAGCTATGGATTGAAAGTTATAGCACTTACAAGTTCTTACTCCCACATATTCCTAGATCCTTTCTAAAAAAGGAAACCTTTTACCAAACTTGTGTTTTTTCATCTAAAAATCCAAAAATGAAAACAACTTTACTCTCTTTTTTCATTACCTTTCACCAAAAATTTGATGCCCTCTTGAACATCACATGGGTTTCCAACATTGCTTTACTTTGAGTTATTGAAACTACTTTACTTTAGACTTATAATGCAATAAGACTACTCCAAAATCTTGATTGGGTATTTCAATGTTGATCGGGTTTTTTCGACTACTTTACTTCAAACTTTTGATACAATAAGACTACTCTAAAATCTTGATTCAGTCTTGTAGTGTTGATCAGGTTTTTTCAACTACTTTGCTGCTATCAGAGATTAGTAATGCCACTGCTAAATCCTGATTACTTTGAAAATTTTGAGGTTGAGAATCATGATTGCTTTTTGTAGAGTATTTTAGGTTTATTGATCTGCTTTACTTACTTCACGAGTTGGAAATAAAGTAATGCCAAAAACCTGATTTAGTCTATGAGCAGTTGTTAGGGTTGAGAACCCTGATTACTTCCCAGTTGTCAGCACTTAGAATCTAGATTGCTTCTTCCAAGAGTAATTTGGGGTTTTCAAACAAATTTACTTAACTTCATGAAAATGAAGCAAAGTAATGCTGAAATCTTGAATGGGTCTAGCAAACAAGTTGTAGTACTTAGAAAACCTGATTTGGTTTAGAATCAAGTAATGGCCCTCTAAAAACCTTATTTGGTTTACATGATTATTTTTAGGGTTTGTAGATTTTATTACTTATCTATATAGGCATCTAACTAGATGGAATAAATTGACTTTCTATAAAATCCACAAATTTTCTCAAAAATATAAAAACAACCCATTTTAGATCTCAAAAAACCCACAAAATATGTGTAAACAGAGTTTTCATCAAATTCATTTTAACATGATTTTTTATGTAGATTAATAAAATTCCTTCAAGGTCAAAAAATGGCATCCAAGATAAAATAAAAACCATATAAAGGTGAATGCATGGAGGATATTACTAGGGAGTTTGATGCATGAGGCTGTCAGGAAGGATTTGATACCATGAAAGAGTGTGCCAAGATCTTTAAACATATTTCATGAAATCAATGTTGAATCCTATGAGGTAGTGTGAGAGATCCAAAATTCCAAGAGAAGGAAAATAATGCATTACCCAATTATTGAAAAAAGTGAATGAGTCGATTAACTTGATTAACCTTCCAAAAAGGAAAAGTGAGGTACATATAGGGAAAATTAGGGCAACATGAAGAAGCCCCTAATTTTCCTAATTAACTAATTAAAATTAAATATAATTAGCCTTTAGACCCTTTATAACTAACCTAAGGAAGCTTAAATAACATAAAAAGGCCATACAACTGTGTAGGCAAAACCCAGTAAGAAAAAGCACTACACTAACAGGTTCTCTCTATCTAAAACTATATTGGCCAACCTAAAATATTTTCTCTATCCAATCAAATTTATAGGCTAACCCAATATAATTTTATTTTTAACCCAAATTTATTGGCCACTAACTAGATACAACCATATTTATTTTTGTTCCATAATTGTATTGGCCAACCTGATATAGTTATCTATGTAAGCCACTTTATTGGCTAGCCCAATATAGTTCATTTTTGTTATTTATGCATCATGTAGTTATCTAAAATGTCATTTTAATGTAATGAGTGTCACTTTATACCAACCTATCCTTAGCTTAGTCTTAGACCTATCTTAGGGCCTCTTTTGATCATTTTCTATCTTTTATGCATGTCTAGCCTATTCTTAAACATACCAAGAGCCACATTGAGCCACCACCTAGGCATCCTCGATCATATTTCACTCATTCCATCCACCTATAAAATGGCATGAACCCATTAGTCTATATCACATTGCGTTATTGGAAAAGGGGACAACAATATTGACCATTAGCATGTTTTGTCTCTAATAGATATTTTACCACTCCCCAAAGCATCTTAATCTTGGTCTAGACTCATTTCATGTCTCGATAAGCATTAGAACACCATATAAATACCACTCTCATTCATTTATCCCCTAGACGGAAATTATCATGAAAAAGATAAAAAAAAGTTGTGTAAATTAAGTTTATTGATCCCTCTTTCTTCATATATCCATCTATAACAACCCAAAGCTTAGTTTTACCCAAGTTTCTAGTCTCATTTCACACTCAAAGCATTCAAATTAGAATTCATACTCAGGCATACTAGCATCAATCTCATTTGCACCAATTCTTAGATTGGGATAACTACCTTGGTCTTGATCCTCTTCTGAGGTATTTGCACATGGGGTGTTGAGGTCTAGCCCTGCCTACCCTGATAACATCACTCTTCTTCCACTTGTGTTCATCAAAAATATAAAAAGCATGGAGGATTATATTTTTCACAGTGAAATAAATCAAAGCATGAAACAAATGATTATCCATGTCCCAGTCATAGAGGCATAGGATTTTTGAAATAGAGTGAAGGTCTACCCATAATTGTACTACTTCACTTGCATAAGGTCATTAACACAACATAGAAAGTCAATAATATAATGTGTTATTGGAAATAGGGTCATGCTTTTATTTGAAGAGGGTTCTAACACATATTCTCTACTGACAACATTTTACCCTAATCCTGCATCACTTCTTAGCCCACCACTTATCTATCTCAATCATATTTTCTAGTTAAGTACACCTTTTCTAATTCATTGTTATTTATAGAATATTTAAATAAATCAATTATTGTATAAATCAATGGTTATAGATACTAGAGTATGTTATTCCCTGATTTATTACTCAACTCTTTATCAACCTAGGGTTACATTCTATAATCCTAAAATAGATAAATCATTTGGTGACCCTGACTTACTTTAAACATATTACGAATGACGATAGTGTAGTATTAAGGTTTTCCCTTCTTATTTTTATGAAATTTTCTTATTTTTCAACCTTTTCATCATGATAGAAGCCATTTTATATTTTTTGGTTTAAATTCTTATAGTTTTTCTTACATGCTTATTACCTACAATTTTTAGAATGATGCACATGTATGTCATTCCTCTCATGGATCATGTTAGAACTTAACTTATTTAACATATTGGTCCACCTTATCCTGAACCCACTTATATGGAGATCATTATTGCATGGCCAATTTTGAATTACCTTTGAATATTACTCAATGAGAAAGAGCTCAGATGACTCCTTTTGTTCCTCCTCCACTTAGACCCATTGAGTATCTTCTCTGACATCCTACCTCTACTACTTACCCTTATCTAATAGTATATCTCATAGTTTAATCTTGTTACGAGACAAAATCATATGCCTCATCAACCTATATAAGACCAATTTAATCCCACAATCCCTGCTTATCCCCAACACAATATAATGAGACCTAGGGATGCTCCTTTTACATAGTTTCATTTTCATGTTGTTTATACACATCTTATACTCAGAAAACACAAAAAAATATAATATGTTTAAAAATACAAAAATATTCAAATATTTCTCAAAAAATATAAATTTTATATTTATGCATCTCTATATTTACATTCCTTATATTTTATAGGTACTACATATGTTATATATTTTAGTTTAGTCAGTTTTATCATACATACATACTTGTTCCCTTCAAGTGATCGTAGATTACTACAGGACTCTGGTCCTCTACACAAATCTAGATTTGCTACTATATACCCATCATGGGTACATACACTAATTCAAAATTTCTATATTATCCCATTGGGGGAATCATAAACATAACTTCCATTTTGCTAGGTTATATCTTTCTATACTCGATATCACAGGTTTTAGATTGATTATATCTTGATATTGATCATCTTATACTACAATGATTTTTTTCAACTACTACTACTACCATAGACTTAGCTTATGTAAAACTTCAATCTTGTACGTATTCTACCACATGATTATTCATATTTTCATTTCTATCTTTATTGGTTTATATTTGATTATGTCTCTTTTCTTCTACATCTACTCGAGGGCATTTGGATATGCCATTATTTCATGGCTCTAAGCCAATTATTTTCACTGTGTGTATGTTTTGTACATGTTTCCATGTCCTTGTGTATGTGTACATTTGAACATGTCCTTTCATGTGGCTCTAATCCAAACTCGTGTGTTATTTTGCATATGCAGACATTTGAACATGTCTTTGTAAGTGTTCCTTTAAACATTTGAACTAATTAGATAAATTTTTGGATTGTTCATGTAGTCTTGGGAATATTATTAGGCATTATGGGTCTCATATGGTCATATAGGGTGTTTTTTTATGATTTATAATCTTAGATTTGTGTGTTCGATGCCTATCTAGAATTTGTCACCAAAAAGGGAATTTGAAAATTTAAATCTTGTAACTAGGCTTTGTGTGGTATTTTTGGGTTTTGTGTGAAATAATAATGTTTATTAATGTTTTTGAGGTCATTTTATGTCCTTTAAGTGTGATTCAATGTATTTTTGACACAAAATTCATGTTCAAGATCATCGTAAAGCAATATCTTGATTTTTAAATACCATCTCTACGTGGAGTGGTTATGTATAGGAAGTGGTTTTGCATGTTTAGTAATATATATAATAAGTTATAATGTGGTAGTTAGAGTTAATGATATTAGGTTTCTAGGGAGGATAACCTCTAAGATGACAAAGGTGGAGTAGAATATTATTCAATAAAAGTTTAAATTTTACAACTCTATTTTCTTGAGAAATTTCGTATATGAATGTGTATGTAAATGATATCCATGAATAAATTGAATGATTCATAGGTTTTTTGTGGATTTTTAGGGGTATTTGGTATGTTATAAATATCTTATTTTTCATTTACTTTATCAATAATAATATTTTGGTATTTATCTTCAGGTCACCAGTTGATGTATTTAAGTTTTAAGAATTGTGTTTTAGAATACAATCAAGCTTAAGAGAATAGAGGTGTTGAGAATGTCATCTAAATGTTTTGGGTGATGATAATATGGTAAATATAATTCATTGGTGAGTATAATATACTTGAGCCATTATTCATCTTTTTTAAAATAAATATTCATCTAAAACATTTCATTATAGACCACACAGTTTGAGTTTGATACGTCCCTATTCTGTTTTACAATCAAGGTTATATAGTAAGTGAGGTATCTATGAAGGGTTGTTTAAATGAAATTTGAATTTTTTTGAGTCATAATTAGAATATATAATGTATTCATGATTATTTTAATCCTTTTTAAGGTTTCTAAGTTCATAAAGAGGTACTAATTCAAGTGAAACCTACACACAGTCCTCTTAGAAGTAAGTTTGTCAATGCAGAGTCAAGATTTTTGAATAAGTTTATATGGTTGAAGGTTGTTAAGAGGATATTGAAGTGTTTTGTATCATAAAAATATTGAAGAGTTTATTATTTATTAAAATGAGCCATTTAGAGGCTTAAATATCCACCCAAAAGTGTAAGAGTTTAAAAAAAAGCTTCTCACAATCTTGTAAGTAACCAAATTTTTGTCTCTTTGCATATAGAAGCCTTTTGGGGGAATGATTATGAAATAATGAATATTAAAATAGGTGTGATCAATTTGGGTAGACCCTAATCTATAGTTTGTTTCATTTGAAATTATCTAAAACTCTTTAAATTTCATTTTATGCTCTCTCCACTTACATGGGCCTGTGGTAACACTAACTAGGGTTTGGAAAATGGAAAATTGTATATCATTTGTTGTAACCCTTGAGACATATTGAAACATTTTAATCAAGTGTATTTTAAGGTTATATATAGGATTGAAGAGATTTTAGGATGGTACTAGACCATATGGTATGATTTCTAATATAGTGGCTTGGCATTAGGCCTAAAAGATACCTAATAACATGAGAAGGGTGTGAATTAATAAGGTTAAACTAAGAGTGGAGTCATGAAAATTTAGGATAAGATGTATAAAGATAAATGGCATCTAAAAATAATCTTATATTTTCATAAAACCCTATAGATTTATGCCTAAATAGGACTAATAGAAGGGAGGCTTTAAAGAGAGAAAGTGGAGATTTGTTCAGAGTGTTAAATTTGGGTTTGCGTTCTTTATTTGGATGATTTTAAGAGTTAAAAATTTATAGGATAATGGCCATAGGGACCTAGCATGGAGGAAATAACATTTAATCTATTAATGAGGCATTTAGGCCTATAAATCTATATAGAAGGAGCAAGTTTGAACTAAAGTGGAGAGTGAAGTTATGGAGATGATGGTTGTGATGATGTGGATAAAATGATTAGATAAAGAGAATGTGTAGATACAATAAGGGGTGAATGTATCAAGTGAGACAATAAGACTATGCATGCAACAAGGAGGCTTAAAGCCTCTTGAAGATAATAGTAATCTAGAGTGTTAAGAAATGAGCAGAGGAACTATTATAGAAAGCAATCCAAGATCAGAAAGAAGGGGTCAAATAAGATTTCAGAGCCTGTTATTTGCATGAGGTAAGTGTAGTGTCATTTTACATCAAGATATTAGTTTCCTTTACATCAAGTGGTATCCTAGTAGGTTATCTCTTGGAACAATTTATGTTTTGAATATGAAATATTGTTATTGGATATTGTTGAATGTTAATTAATAAGATTGCAGGTATATAGTAAGAGAGGCGAAAAAAGGTTTGTGGAACCTAGAAAGTAAAATATTGGTGTGGCAAGAAAGAAATAAGGCCATAGAGGCTTTGAAGATAGAAATAAAATTGTTGTAAGCTCAAAAGGTAAACACAAGGAAAGCTTAGATAAGAAAAGACCAGTCTTAGGCAAAGGAATAGAAGGAGAAGAGACCTAGGTGAGGTCCTAAGAGGAAAGTAGATTAAACTTGCTAAGGAGAGATAGATTAAACTTGCTAGAGGATTGAAGATGTTTTAGGATGGTACTGGACCATATAGTATGATTTCTAATATAGCGGCTTAGCTTTAGGCCTAAAAGAGACCTAATAACATAAGAAGGGTGTGAGTAAATAAGGTTAAACTAAGAATGGAGTCATGAAACTTTATTATAATATGTATAAAGATAAATTGTATCTAAAAATAATCTTATATTTTCATAAAACACTCTATATTTATTCCTAAATAGGACTACTAGAAGGGATACTTTAAAGAGAGAAAGTGGAGATTTGTTCAGAGTGTTAAATTTGGGTTTGTGTTCTTTGTTTGGATGAATTTAAGAGTTAAAAATATATAGGATAATGGCCATAGGGACCTAACATGGAGGAAATAACATTTAATCTATGAATGAATCCTTTAAGCCTATAAAGCTATGTATAAGGAGCAAGTTTGAACTAGAGTGGAGAGTGAAGTTATGGAGATGATGGTTGTGATGATGTGGAGAAGATGATTAGATAAAGAGAATGCGTAGATACAATAAGTGGTGAATGTATCAAGTGAGACAATAAGACTATGCATGAAACAAGGAGGCTTAAAGCGTCTTGAAGACAATATTAATCAAGAGTGTTAAGAAATGAGTAGAGGACCTATTATAGAAAGCAATCCAAGATCAGAAAGAAGGGGTTAGATAAGATTTTCAGAGCCTGGTATTTGCATGAGGTAAGTGTAGTGTCATTTTACATCAAGATATTAGTTTCCTTTACATCAAGTGGTATCATAGTAGGTTATCTCTTGGAATAATTTAGGTTTTAAATATGAAATTTTGTTATTGGATATTGTTGAAGGTTAATGAATAAGATTGTAGGTATATAGTAAGAGATGCAAAAAAAGGTTTGTGGAACCTAGAAAGTAAAATATTGGTGTGGAAAGAAATCCCTAATGCCATAGATGCTTTGAAGATAGAAACAAAATTGTTTTAAGATCAAAAGGTAAACTCAAGGAAAGCTTAGATTAGAAAAGACCAGTCCTAGGAAAAGGAATAGAATGAGAAGAGACCTAGGTGAGTTCCTAAGATGCAAGTAGGTTAAACTTGCTAAGGAGAGATAGGTCCATGTGAGGCCTAGAGAGTAAAGAGAAGGTAAGAGTGAAGGGAAAAGAAAAGGAGAGATGAAGGGATTATATAATGAAATTTACTACATAAAAAGTAGGTGAAAAATTTATGAATAAGGAGATGGATGTAGAAAAGGAAATGGATTAGTTGAGAGAAATTTTGGTAGTTATAGATCAAGTCTTCAAGATAAATATTCGAGGTAAGAGTCAGGAAAATAATTCAATGGCCTCTCAAATTTTTCATGGAAAAGAGAAGAAGACATAAATAAGCTATATACTTCAGAATACTTTGGTAAAATAACCTAAGGAGATGAAGAAAGAGGCAAGCAAGCCTCTAAGTTCTCAATGTGACTATGTCTTATCATATGTGAATGCAAGAATAGATAAGAATGAAGGAGAATCCAAAATTGAGGGAATGAACCTTGAAGGTGTGAATAAATACAATAATGAGCATCATAATTATGATGATGAAGAAGAAGGATAACATAATATGGGAATACAATAATTTTTTATCCTAAGATTAGAGAAATGCCTAGTGAAGGAGTACTTGAAGAGGCTCAATGGCCTCAAACTATTATCTCTAACATAATTTTCAATGATGAACATGAAAATTTTCAAGAACATGAAGATGATATTTTGTACAAGGAGAAAATTAAATTCTTAGATAGACTCATGGAGGGGAAAAGTGAGGTTGAAACACCTATTGAAGTGCTTATGGAATCTGAAATGTAGCAAAAGGTGTTTCAATTGACACATGTTAAATACAAATCAGATTTTGATCAAGATATGATAGAGTATCTTGAATAAGAGGAGATTATGTGGTAGGAGATCATGCAAGGATCATAATATTTAATATTATATGAGATAAGGCAGACATCAAGGTAGTTGAATTAGAGCTATAGAAGTTCTTAACTCTAGAAGATGATGAACTAGGAAGAGAGAAACTAGTAACAAAAGTGGAGATGAAAGAAGTGAAAGAATGATAGTAAATGGAGAGGCAATGCTTCCTCAAATTTTCATATTTAACTATGATTTTGGCTTTTTATTTGCAGGTTCAAAAGAGCATGAAGACAAAGAGGAAGGGTCCTTTCTAATGGACTTCAACAAAGAGAAAGAAGAATATATTGAGTCATAAAGGCTCATAAATCATGAGAAAATGAAGGAGGAAGAATAAATACAAAACTAAATCAAGATAAATAAGAAATTGAGGAATTGAAAGTGTAGGAATAAGAATAGAGTATTTCATTTGAGCAGGAACTCAAATATTTTCCTAAGATGGGAGTTCGATGTAGGAGCATCACTAGTTAGATAAATATTTGGATTGTTCATGTAGTCTTTTGAATATTGGTATAAATTAGAGGTCATTAGATATATTATAGGGTCATATAGGGTGTTTTGAAATAATTTAGAATCTTGGAGTTGTGTGTTTGAATCCTATCTATAGTTTCCTGCCAAAAAGGGATTTTGAAAACTTAAATATTGTAATAAGGCTCTGTGTGGTATTTTGGGTTTTGTGTGAAATACTAATGTTGATTAATGCTTGTAAGTTATTATTAGGTCCTTGAAGTGTGATTAAATGGTGTTTCAACACACAATTCATGTTCAAGAGCATTGTAAACCAAGATCTTGATTTGTAACAGCCATCTCTACATGGAGTGGCTATGTATAGGAAGTGTTTTGCATGTTTAGTAATATATATATATATATATATATATATATATATATATATATATATATATATATATATATATATATATATATATATATATATATATATATATATATATATATATATATATAAGAAGTTAAAATGCATGTAGGTAGTTAGATTTAATGTTATTAGGTTGGTAGGGAGAAGAAACTTGAAGATGACAGAGGTGGAGTAGAATATTATTCAATAAAATTTTAATTTTTTCAATAACTCTGTCTTCTTGAGAAATTCTATATATGAATGTGTATACAAAAATGATATCCATGATAAAATTGAATGCTTAAGATTTTGTTTGTGAATTTACATGGGTATTTGGTATGTTATAAATATCTCATTATTGATTTCCTTTTATGACAGTTTTATCTTGTTATTGATCTTGATGTCACCAGTTGATTTTTTCAAGCTTTAATAATTTTGTTTTAGAATACATTCAAGCATAAGAGAACATAGGTGCTAGTAATGTCATCTAGATGTTTTGGGTGATGGAAATATGGTAAGATTAATTAATTGGTGAGTATAATATACTTGTGCACTCATTCATCCATTTTAAGATAAATATAAATCTAAAACATTTTATTATAGAGCATGCAGTCTTAGTTTGATACATCCTTGTTTTGTGTTACAACTAAGGTTATATAGTAAGTGAGGTATTTGTGAAGGGTTGTTTAAGTGAAATTTGAATTGTTTTGAGTCATAATAATAGTATATAAGGTATTAATGATCATTTTAATCTTTTTTAAGGTTCATAAGTCCATAAATAGGTACTAAGTCTCGTGAAACCTACACACAGTCTTCCTAGAAGCAAGTCTATCAATGAATAGTCAAGATTGTTGAATAAGTTTATATGGTTGAAGGTTATTATGAGGATATTGAAGTGTTTTGGATTATAACCGTAGTTAATAGTTTATTATTTATTATCATGAACCATTTAGAGGCTTGGATATCCACCCAAAGTGTACGAGTTTAAATAAAGATTCTCACAGTCTTGTAACCAACTAGAGTTTTATCTTTTTGCATATATAAGCCCTTGAGGGGGTGATTATAGACTAATGACTATTGGAATAAGTGTGAAACACTGGGATAGATCCTAATATATAGTTTTTTTTCATTTTAAATTGTATAAAACTCTTAAAACCCCTTTTTATGCACTCTCAGCCTACATAGGCTTGTGGTAAGACTAGCTAGGGATTGGAAAATGGAAAATTGTATAACTTTTCTTGTTACCCTTGGAAAATATTGAAAATTTATAATTTTATATCTGAGTTTTGAGGAATTCCAAGCAATGTAATAATCATTTAGAATATGAGAACTGTGAGAAATGAGATTTCTACTAGACTTATGTGAATTAGATGGGAGGGAAGGAGAGGTGGGAACCTCTTAAGAAGGTTTGTTTACTAGAAAAAAAGATATAGGAGGGAAGGGTTTCAGCCCTAACTATGACTTTTTTAGGTAACTATAGTCCATATGTCACCTTTATTCACTACCTTGGGATTATCGATTCATAGAGGGGCCAAGGAGGGTTTTAAGTGCCCCATAAGGGGACAATATTTAATTCTATGATCAGAACCCTAACATTGAAAATAAGTATTAGGTAGGTTTAAATAAACAAATATTTGTGCTCGATGGGTCTTGTTAACTTGGATGTTTATGAACTCTTTCAACTCCTTGGATAAATACACCTTGATGCAAACCCATTGTTGAAGGCATGAGGGGTATAACGTTTTAAGTTCAAGGTAAATTGATCACCTAATGGGCATGAAAATATCACTAAGAAATGACCAAAATAGAAGTGGAAAAACTAGAAGCTCAATCTAGAACAACACCTTAAGGGAGGCTTCATCAATGACATTAAAATCTTAGTTCGAGTGGGATATAATCAAGAGCATGTTTTTGAGAAAATGAAAAATTGATTTTGATATAAGGGCTTAGAATTCAAACTACTCTTTGAATGAAAACAAAAAAAAAACTTTGGTAAGTTTTAAGCCCAGTGACATGAACGCTCAAGTGCTCCCACTAGTGGTGAAACTAGGTATGGAGAGAGTCTTCATAAGAGATACAACCAAAAACATAATAAATAGGAGAGTAATTCTCATACCATTTATATCATCTATCAATAATATCTAGTTGTAAACATAAATTTGACTAAGAGGGAAGGTTATAAGAGTTACCTCATCCTACACCTTCAAGAAACATTTCCTAGCTTGCTTAGATGCCATGTTTCTCACCTCCTATAATACTAGTTGTAGTCAAAAGTGGGGAGGTCATTATATAGGTCTAACCCAACCAAAGGGAAGATCACCAAGAGAAATAAATGCGTAAAAAACCTAGAAAATATTATAATAATGGTATGGTAATCGGTCAAGTAAGCTAGCAAAGAAAAGTGAGTTGATCATGGAAAAACTAGAAGAGCTCTCAAAGCTTAGGTGTCTTAATTATTTCATCGGGGAATATAGTCTCACATGCATGAGGATGGTGGATCTTGTCTATCTTTGACCTATATATGAAACTTTCCTAAAGCCATTTTGGCTAATGAGAAATCTTAATTAAATGTATTTTATTTTGTGCACATTATGAGTTCTTCCTCTCATGTGTTCATCTGATTTCACTACTCCATATAGGTTAAACTTCATGCATTTGATCCTATCAATAAATATCCTTGATTATGACCTACTTTTACATGGAATTAGAGTGGTGTAGGTAGATAAAATCCATTATTCCTATTTTGATCTCACCTGCATTCTAGATCCTTCTTAGTTTTTTTCTTGATTCATAATAGTTTTAAAGGGTTTGGTAGGGTTTTTATAAAATTCATGTAAATAATACCATAGGTGTCTCAAAATTAAAAATTCTTTTTTGGTTTTACTAGGTTTTTCAAAAAAAATAGTGGGGTTTTTATGGTTTTGGAAGAAGTCATATGGTGTATTACAGATCTAAGGTTATTTTTGTAGGTTTATCATTTTTCTAGAAAAATTCTAAAAATAGACTTAAGCATTTTTAATCCATTTTCCATCTATGCCCCCACATGGACACATCCCTAATGGTCTAGTCATCCATATTTCCCCTTTATGCCCCTGTGGTTGTCCCTTTACAAGGTACCTATACCATCTTACATGTCCATAATTCTATTAGCAAGGTCGATCATCCCCACCATACATGAATCCATGGCCATCTATGCCCTATGACTGTGAGAGTTCATAGTCCAAGTCCATACAAGATCACATGTTTGCATCCACATGGGGCCTCATGCCTATGCCTCCATGCCTATCATAGACACCCTAATGAATGTGAAGGCTATGTAGAATGTAATGATATGAACTACTTATATAACATGACCAATGCCTAACATCACATTCAAATACATGGAGTAACACTAAATGTATCTAGTTTGACTCCCTTTAGTTCTTTCATACTTACGCACTGATTTCTTAAGATGCATTTTTTACTATTCTTGATGCCTATATGAGCATGCTTGTATTTACAACTTTTGGGGGGGTCACTAATGATAACCCTAAGGTGATATTATGTGGTGTTGTGGCTTCATTAGTGTTTATTCTACATGTTCTCATTTTTTTCTCTTGCACTGATTGTTCATTTGGATGCATTATCAATTGTGCTTGATGTCCTTTTCATGAGTGTTTAGTATTCTCGTAACTAGGAGATCATTGCAGTTTTGTTGTGTAGCATTGTACATATTCAGTGTCCTCTCTCAGTTATGTCGAATCCTTTTAAGAGATATATATAGCAAATGAAATTTGATTCAACACTAGTAGTTCTTTTTAGAAAGATCAATTATGCTTCTTGGCATGCTTACATGGAATGTTTGTTCACAAAAAAAATAATCGTAATCCTTTCTTATATGAGTAGATTCCTACTTCCACTGACCCAAATTGGTACACCAAGTGGGATTACACATGCTATAAATTTTTTGGTCACTTGTTGTTTAATATCTCCATGGATGTGTATTGCTATGTTGATATGACCATGTTTTCAAGCACTATATGGAGCATCCTATAGTGTCTTTTCAAAGATCCATCTAAGATTTACATCACTCCTCCACCTCTTCCTATTATCTCTTTAGAGACTATTATACTCCCTCCTCCTACTAATGTTACCTATTATGACACATTCGTGGTGGACTATAATATTCCTTCTATTGAGCCCCCATTACATGAGAGACTCTGATCAACCTTAGCTATCATATTATAGATTCTACTTCCATCCCTATTCAGGATGTTATTCTTCCAGAGCCTTCACATTATTATACTTAGGAAGAGTCTAATATTTCCAGTGTGAATACACCTATTGAGAGCATTGATGACTCTTTTCTCCCTATGGATATTCCTATTATGGATCTGCATGCTTCACCTACAATATCTTCTTCAATTTTGAGGATTATTTAATTGAGCTCTCTTATTCATATGGACATTATTTCAGTGAATATTTCATGCCATTATTTTGATAGGTCTACTTTAGTGGCATTACATCTAGTTCTTATGTACAATCTTGCCAGACTTATTCCACATTTTAGCCTTGTACCATATTCAAAGACCTTCATACTATTGACTTCCTCTTCGATTGTGGAATGGGCTAATTTTTAGTGCACCCATCATGTTTTTCCTTTGTCAAAGGGACAAAACATCATTCAATTTGGATGGAACTTCTTTAGTATTCAAAGAATGGATCTCATCATTGACCTTGGTAATTTTGTGAGCTCTACTATAAGTACCTTCAGTGTCTTCTACGAGGTATTCTTAGTTTTCTATTTGTTGTGTACTTGGGTTCCTCATCAGGCCTTGTTTCTAGCACTCAATTCTCTTACACACCTATGTTATGCTTAAGGGGGGTGTTGGTGTAGACTTTTATCTCACTGGGTTTTGTCTACATGGTCTTATTTTGCTTACATAGATGTCTTAATTAGTTCATTGGGGAAGATAGTCCCACTTGCATGAAGATGGTGGCTCTTGTCTATCTTCCACATATATATGTAATTTACCTAAATCTATTTTGGCTAGTGATAAATCTTAATTGAATGCATATTGCTTTGTGTACATTGTGAGATCTTCCTTTCATGTGTTCATCTGATTTCTCTACTCTATACAGGGTAAGCTTCATGCATTCAATCCTATCTAGGCAGATCCTCGATTATAGACTACTTTTATAATATACACTTGTTTATATATATATATATATATATGGTGGATCTTGTCTATCTTCCACTTATATATGCAATTTACCTAAATCTGTTTTGTCTAATGAGAAATCTTAATTGAATGCATATTGCTTTGTGTACATTGTGAGATCTTCCTTTCATGTGTTCATCTGATTTCTCTACTCTATACAGATTAAGCTTCATGCATTCAATCATATCTAAGTAGATCCTTGATTGTAGACTACTTTGATAATATACACTTGTGTGTGTGTGTGTGTGTGTGTGTGTATATATATATATATATATATATATATATATATATATATATATATATATATATATATATATATGGGAAGAGGCACATATTTAAAATTTTGATATATAATCACCCATTTTTATCTTTTCACATGGTCGTGGACTTCATTGATTTCATGATTTTTCAATTGGCAATGACACAAAAAATTAAAGATGTGGAAATTTCAATTGGAAGTCTTAATTATGCATGGCCCATCTTACACTTTAGTTAAGTCAATTACATCAATTTTATTACACCAATTCAAGTCAATTACTAATCAATGAAGACTTTGACCATGTGAAAATGAATAAAAACTATTGATTTTGACATCCAATATATGCAGGAACATGCAAAAGAAAGCTCGCTTGTGCTTTAATTATGGTTCTCAAGACCATGTGAAAATTAAGTCCATGGATTCTCTATCATATTTGGGAAAGAATTTTGTTCCAAGCATTAGTTGAACATGTCATTATCATTCATTCAATTATTATCAAGACATCTCATTATCATTCATTCAGTATCCATGTCTTATCAATGTCCAATTATGTGTGGCTGATTATATGTATTCTCTCTTCCAATCATTTAATCCATGAAAAAAATTAAAAGCTTTGGTTTTGACTGGTCTAAATACTTTTCTAACACATATTTTTTGTGGAACATAAGGCACAGAAGGCACAAACACATTGATATCTGCATGCTGTGATATATACACAAGGTATAGAATAGGCCTCGTGGAGGTAAAATAATTATAAGGATCAAATAATGCCATATATACATCCAATGAATGAAAGGTAAGACACACAATCTGATTCCTCCTTTCATAGTTTTTCTCTTGTTCTAATTTTATATTTTATATAAGTGTTATGAAATGATGATTAGCTTTATGACCCATAAATAGTTACTAGTTAATTTTGTACTCAAAATAGGTATACCTTCTAGAGTTTGGACCATACTAAATATAATTTAAATGGGTATATCTTTTTTGCCTTGTGTTATCATTGTACCCATGTTTTACTAGTTCTAGAAGATGACTAAGTAATGACCATATTGGTATTTGAAAAACTATCTTCCAAATCATAACTCGTGGCATTGTGAGACTAATTCTAGAAGATGCATAGTGACCCTAATTTATTATATTTTCTAAATAAACTTAAAGTATAAATTGAACTTAACATTTATTTTATTAAACAACCCCCTACCTTTCAGTTATTCTAGGTTTTTGTTTCCTAACACATGAACATTACATATATTTAACAACGCATATGTGTTATAACACATACATGATTTTGTGAATATATGTTAAAAGGGCATATGTGTTATAGATTGTACACATTTTTTCTATGTATAGTTTTGAGAAAATTCCTATAGACTCATAAATGGGTTGGATTCTTAAGCCTAAGGCCTAGACCTACAAACACACGACTGAATTCATGTTTTTGATAGAAAAAAATAAAATCCAACTTCTACCATCATAAACACTATGAATTCCATTGAGACATTTCCTAAAAATATTAATATGACATTGAGCACACTCTCCTTTTTATAAATATATGATTTTATTAAAATTTTTACTATTCTAAGATTTCCATCTATATTGATTCTAAGTATGTAGTTTTTATGCCACTATATGTTTCAACTATACATGTCTATATTTGTTTATGTGTCCTTTTTGTGTTCAACCAAATGCAATATATATATATATATATATATATATATATATATATATATATATATATATATATATATATATATATATATATATATATATATATATATATGGTAATAAACTAGGCCTAATTTTATACACACTCAAATAAAAAAAATTGGGTTCGTTTAGGTAGTTGGGAGGGGGAAAGAGAGGGTGTGCGCAACCTACTATCAACCTTTTTATCAAATTTTAGAGTTTATTTAATTTTAAAATTAGTAAAAAAAATATTTTCATTAATTTTATATAAAAAAAATAAAGGTCACAAACTAGATGATCTTATTTAAATTTCCACCAAAGGTTTCTAAACAATACTAAATGATGTTCAAAAAATGAGGGGGCACACAACCGACTATCTACACTATTTTTATTAAAAATAGGATTTCCTCTTCAAATTTAAGATGTTTAACCTACTTATAATTGACCAATTAAAAAAATAGTAATTTATAAACTAGAGTTGAAATGTTATAATTCATCTTCTTATATCATCATCAAATTTCAAGTCTAGCCATCTCAAATAATATATAGAAGTTGATATTTCTCATTTTTCAGAAAAAAAATGTTCACTTAAGACCTCTTTTTGGCCCATAAACTGTCTGCACTTGCTTGATTATCATATATTAAAATAATTTGATTTCAATTTCAAATTCCTTTTAGTTCTATTTTTCATTTTCGTAGATTATATATTGCTTTTATAGACTAGTTTGCTTTGAGTAAGTGTTATTTAATAAGTCTTGTTGAAGACAAAAAAAGGAGAGAAACTAAGGATGTCTTTCACATAATTTCCATAATTTTCATAAAATAACCTAATAACAATACATTTGGGGTAAACAAGGTACTCATTTCATCATTTCATTTAGAGAAGGAAGTTATCCAATGGTATCAAAAAATCCATACAAATCCCACCTGGGATGGTTTTATCAAAATCTTTTCGGATCGCTTTAGTGCAAGTTATTATGATGATTTCACTAGATCCCTAACCGAACTACAAAAAATAAGAATGGTTTTCAAGTATCGAGTTGAATTTGAAAATTTGGCCAACCAAACCAAAGGGTTAAATGATTATTTTTTCAATATTTGTTTCATTAGTGTATTCAAGTGTATAATTTGCATGGAGGTCAAGATGTTTAAGCTAGGGAACATGATGGAAGTATTAGGATTGTACAAGCTTATGGAAGATAAGATCACCTCCCAACATCAATCTTCACACTTTAGTTCTTTCAATACATCTACAACATCAGGGCCAGTCACAAGCCCTCCTCCAAAAGTCACCCCTATTAAACACCTTATGGAAGCGAAAATGTGCACTCATCGAAAAAAGGGATATCTTACAACCACGATGAAAAATGATCTAGAGGAAACAAGTGCATTGAATATAAGTTATATTTTTTAGACATAGAATCACCCCCAGGTGTTGAAGAATGACAAGATACTCAAGATTTCCATGATGAATATTGTGAAGTCAAAGATCCTAACACCATGAAGTTTCACCCTAAAATTTTGGTGCATGATTTGGTTGTATTAACCATTTCTTAGACTATCATAGTAAGAGGTATTTTAAGAAACATCCCCTTACTATTCTCATTGATTATAGAAATACACATAACTTCATTGATCCTAGAGCCAAACATGTGGACTGATATGTTTATACTTGTTCAATTTTTTAAGTCATGATTGCCAATGAAGGCACATTACCTTGTAAGGGACAATGTCTCAATGTTTGCATTTAAATGGAGTATTATGATTTGAAATCATACATGCTTGTTCTATCTCTATGAGATTATGACATTTTTTTAGGATCAAAGTGACTTTAGACAATAGGCTCTATCCCATGGTACTTTTCAAAGTTATAGGTTCAATTAAATGATAGGGACAAACAACACACATTAATAGGCCTCACACTAAGATCTATAAGTATCATTAGCACTCATCTCATGGAAAATTTTCTAAAAAATGATCATATGGGATATTTTCCTAGCTTTGTGTCATCTAATTCAATAAATCAGCAAATTCCAACCACCCACCATAACTATAGGAAATATTATGAAAGCATGTAATTATTTTTTAGGAGCCTAAAGGGTTCCCCTTAAAATAACTTTAATATCATGTGATTTAGTTGTTTTTAAGAAGTGTACCTCCAAACATTTTCCCTTACCGATTACCCATTCTATAGAATAATGAAATAGAAAAAATGGCATAAGAATTATTATAGGCTAGAGTCATCAAGCCCAACATCAGTCCTTACTCTTACCTTATATTTTTGGTATGGAAAAAAGATGGGTCTTGTCATCTCTATATTAACATGTATGCTCTCAATAAACTAACTACCAATGACAAGTTTCCTATTGTGGTGATTGATGAGTTGCTAGGTGAATTTCATGAAGCTTACTTCTTCTCAATGCTTGACTTATAATCAGGTTATCACCAGATATGCATCTGGAAGATGATATTACCAAGATAACCTTTCAAAATCATGATGGTCATTATGAGTTTATCATCATGCCCTTTGGCCTCAATACTGCTCCATCAACCTTGTAGGGCTTAATGAACAAGATCTTTCGGCCATTTCTATGCAAATTTAATACTAGTTTTATTTGATGACGTTCTTGTCTATAACTATACATAGGAGGAACATATGATGCATTTGTACCATATCTTCCAACTCCTTTACAATAACCACTATGTGCTAAATGGTCCAAGTGTGCTTGTGGACAAAAGGAAAGTGAGTATATTAGAAAAATCATCTCTGATGAACGCATCAAAGTGGATCCTGAAAACATTAAGGCTATGAAAAATTGACCTGAACTAAAATCACTCAAGAGCCTTCATAGGTTTTGGGGCCTTACTAAGTATCATAGAAAGTTTTTCTATGACTATGGAATGAATATTGCTCCATTAATGACCTATTAAAAAATGTTTTTTAGTAGTATAAGGTAAAAAAAATCCTTCAATCTGCTCAAGTATGCAATGTGCACTACACCTATTCTAGATATACCTGACTTCTTCAAACCATTCATCATAGATTTATGCTTCTAGAAGTGGAATTAGAGCCATTCTAATGTAGGAGGGTCAACCACTCACATTAACCAGTAAAGGAGTTACATGGAAAAAACTTGCTTGTCCACATATGAGAAAGAGATGCTAGATATACTCCATGTCATCAACAAGTGGTGACCATACGTAGTTAGGAGGTAATTATGAATCAAAACTACTCACCATAGCCTTAACTACTTCTTAGAGCAAAGAGTCCCTTCACCTGAGTAGTAAAAGTGGGTAACAAAATTAATGGGCTATGACTATGAGATTACCTACAAGACTTGGGTAAAGACAATATTATCATAGATGCATTATCTTGTAAGCATGAAGAATAGACAACCTTTTGTGCATTATAATTTCCCATGCTATATTGGGTGAATTAGGCACAATAATAATGGTCCCATGACACCCAAATTTAACAACTCATTTAGGAAGTGACCACTAACCTTGCCTCTCGACAAAATAAGTCTTGGGATGGCCACTATTTAAGGCACAAAGTATATTTGGTACTGGCAACACAATCAACACTGAGACAAACAATTCTATTCAAGTTACATTCCTCTACATCAGTGAGCCACTCATGTTTTTTTTTTAAACCTATGAAAGGATTGTTGAAATGTTTTCTGGGAAGCATTAAACATGGCATCAAACAATTTGTGGTAGAATGTGAAATGTGTCAGCATAACAAAGGGGAAACTATGTCCAACCCAAGAATGGTCCAACCCTTACCTGTCCCTACCCAGGTATGGTTTGATATTTCCATGAACTTTGTTAAGGGATTGATGAAGTCAATTGGTAAATTACTGATTCTCATGGTGGTGGATTGGCTCTCCAAGTATGCCCATTTCTTTCCATCAACCATCCTTTTACTGCCTCCATTGTTGCTCAAAACATTTTTGATCAAATTGACTTCCTCCATGGGCTAACTGCCTCAATTGTGCATTACTGTGATTCCAATTTTACTAGTCACTTATAGAAGGATTATTTTCATGTTTATGGCACCCATCTTAAAATGAGTTATGCCTACCATCCATAAATTGATCCATGTCAAATATAAATTGTCAACAAATGTTTGGAGACATATCTTCATTATTTAGCCTCAAATCAATAATATCACAAGGTTAAATGGTTACCACTTATTGAATGGTGGTACACCACTACATACCAAACTACCTCCAAGATGGTCCCATATGAGGTCATTTATGGTTAGCTACCACCTTCTCTTCAAACATGCCTTCCAAGCAACCCCAAGGTATAGGTAGTTGATGTTGCACTCCGTACATGTGAAATTATCTTGCGAACTCTCAAAGATAATCTCCATCTGGCATAGAACCATGTGAAGCAACATGTCGATCAACACAACTCATATTTTTTTTATCTAGCTCTAACCTTATAAGTAGTCCTCTTTGACGTTGAAGGGTCATCAAAAACTTGCACGAAAGTTATATGGTCCTTATAAAGTGTTTTCCATAATTGGTCCCATAACATACAAGTTGGAGTTTCACCCCTCCTCAAAGATCCATTCCATGTATCATTTTTGAATAATTTTATTGGTTTGTATGTTGTATGAAAAAACACACCTCATTTTCCATTATCACATACACAAAAAATGACACAGGGTCAATGGTCATAAATTTTGAGTGAGGTACACTTACCCATTTACACTCTTTTATTTGAAAAAACCTAACTGTATTAAAACATAAAATTACATGCCTTCTGATGTAACTTTTACATCCCTTCCTAATATTATCTAACATTCATGTGGGGCAAATTATATGCCGAAAGATCATCATTGTGTGAACATTTCTTTGACAACATAACAATTCTGCCCTCACACGGCTTGACCATCTCCCCAAGTCAAGTAAGTCAAGTGACGTGAATAAATAGGTGATGCAAAGAAAAGACAAAAATAATGTAGTCCAAGTGAACTAAACGTAATGAATATTGTATGTTTGATGTGAAACAACAACTCATTTTTTACATCTTATGGGCCATGTTTTTCGGTGAAAGTTTGTCACCTATATGGGAATTTTTTTTTTGCAAAGATGATTTTAAGAAGTTAATAGACTTTATGCTACTGTATATTTTAGGCTGGATATATATATATATATATATATATATATATATATATATATATATATATATATATATATATATATATATAAAATTATTTTTAATGTTTTAAAAGTTTCTTTCGTTTAAAAAATTATGTTAAATTTATTAGTAGGTTCGTTTCTTGAATAACAATATATCATGATTATATTTAATAAATTCAGATTTATTTGTGAAAAATATGATAAAAAGAGAGATTCTCTTTCTGAAAATATATATCAAAATTATTATCTTAATTAAACAATTGATTAATTGGTTAAAATATAAATATGATTTTTTAGTATTTTAAAAATTGATTAATTTCATAATCAAAAGCAATATGTATTCAAATACATCTTGAAATCATCATTCTTAAATTACCATTTTTTGTAACTCAATTAATGAAATAAATATATGGTTCAAATAAACAAAATTCAAAATAAAACATATTTGTTATGTATATAAAGAAAGATACATATTGAAAATTGTTATATATAATCACCTATTCAGTTGAAATGTTCATTAATTTCACCTTATCAGTGGCACGGATGTGATAAGTAACATACTTTAATTCATTATAATTCAATCAAATCTACTTTAATTCATTGTAATTAAATTAAATTGCTAACATGGATACAATTACAACAATGTCAAATGTCATGGTCTTTTTGGCACCTCACAGTTATGGTAGGCAGACATTGAAACCAGACCAAAAATATGCATCCCTTACATATCGGCGTATAATCATACAATCATTTCAGTCTTCAATTTTAGTTTCATTAAATTTCAAATCATTAACCATTGTTTCAAGGAAAAGGCATTGAGAAGAATGAGGAGTTGAGCTCTCATGTATAAATATTACAAGAATTTTCAAATTCATTACATTTAGATGAGTTAATTTTGGGTTTGATTAAACATAATATATGACAACCTCAATGTCTATTAATAAATTACAAAGTTTTTATTTTCCTTCCTAACCCAAAAAAGAGTATCCTCCTTTTCAGATCTACCACAGACTTGGATGGATACATTTTCTAATCCGAGAGAATTTCCAAAGCTGCATCATATTTAATTATCTAGAACATTTTTTGTCTTGAACAAACCACTGAGCCCAGAAAATGACCAAATAAACTACAATATAGATAAGCCGATGTGGATCCACCTGCACTAAAGTAGGTTCACCAAGTTTGAGTGAGAAAGAAGCCATCTTAACCACCCCCAACCTGCCTGTGAATATTTCAAAGTTACATACTAATAATAAGTGAGAGGAATGTCTCATGCCAACTCATAATAATTGAAAAAATTCTATGGTAGATAGATGGAAGGCCCAAAAAAAATTAAAATATTTTAAATTAAAAAAAATTACCTTTCAAAACTATGCTAAGACAAAAAATTAAAATTAAAAAATGTTGAGTTTACCTTTCACATCTGGAAGATATCCTTCATAATGTCCAATTCCTCATCCAAGGGAACAAAAACTTCAAAATAATATCAACTTTCTTGAAGTATTTATTCCTCCAGCTCATTCTTATTATGATCAATGCCAATGTGAGTCCAAAACCTGCACCATATGACAATCCCACTGCTATCTCATACCATGGAACTTCAACGCTTTGCTTTTCTTTGCTTAATTGAAACAGGAGGAGGAGCATGAGAAAATTGTGGCCAAGAACAATTTTTTGGTAGGGGGCATCCCCACAAATTTGGGTTTCCAGAATATGATTGTTCTTGAAATGTGTCAGCTATATGTCGTCCTTGTGGTATACTACCTGAAAGGAGGTTGTTCGACAAGTTTAGGAAACCTAAAGCATCCAAAGATTCAAGATCTCTGGGGATATTTCCTAAAAACTTGTTTGAAGAAAGGTCTAATGACTCCAGCTGACTCATTCTTCCTAAACTATTTGGAATAGTCCCATTGAAATTATTCCAGGATAGATTGAGAAATCTCAACCCCTTTAATTTTCCAAAATCAGCAGGTACTTCTCCCTCCAGTTCATTGTTTGAGAGGTCCATGGATGTCAGAGTAGAAAGAATATATGTGTATTTCAAATATATGCCTTTGCCTGTCATCTCCAATCCATCTTGATAATATGAACTATAATTTGAACGAATGGATAACACACTACCATTTTCACTTGTTACAGCCATTCCTTGCAAACACAGAATGGTGTGTGGAATGAAACCTGAGAAATGATTGCAAGAAAGAAGCAAGATCTGGAGCTTCTTTAGTTGGCCTATTTCGGCAGGAATACTACCTCTAAAGTTGTTCTCCTCCATCACCAATACTCTTAGATTTGAAAGATGCCCAATCAAGTTTGGTATATGGCCTTCAAATGAGTTGTGCCCCAAATCAAGAAGTTGTAAGTTTGAACAATTTCCTATTGAGGGAGGGAATAATCCTTTCAGTCTATTACTTGGAACAACTAATGACTGGAGTAAACTAAGCTTACCCAACTCATGTGGTATCCCTCCCGTGAGATGATTATTTCCCAAATTTAGGACTCGAAGCCAAGAGCAATTGGCCAAGTTTTGAGGGATGATTCCTATCAAATTATTATTTGCTAGATTTAATATCTGAAGTTGAGATGAACTGCCCAAGCTTGGAGGAATTTTTCCACTAAAGAAATTGTCATCGAGCAACAATGTTTCTATAGAAGGAAACGACATTGATGGTATGGGCCCAGTCAATGAATTTTTAGACAGGTCCAATACTCGTATCCCTGTGAAATTATTTGAAAATAGGCTACCTTGTAGATTATTTTTTGAAAGATTTATGATCTGTAACGAAGGACTTGTATCCCATAACCAAGAGGGAATTTCTCCTACAAGACTGTTGTTAACTAATTCCAATTCACTAAGTGAGAATTGTGTTGAAATCCAAGGTGGAAATTGGCCGTCAATTCTACAGGTTATCAATCCTAAATATTCTAACTGGAAGGATGGAATCCAAGTTGTACTGATATTTAGTAAACAATTGGATAGTCTCAAATTGGTTAGTTTGGTAAGGGTATAAAAGAATGTTTCTGAAATTGACTGGTGGTGGTTTAGTGAGAGGTATAAATCTCTTATGGAAGATGGAAGCGACGATGAATAAATGGTCTCATTACATTCAACAGAGAAGGAAGTAAGGGAGGAAAGGTTGGAAAATGAGGAGGGAATAGTTCCACTCAGTTTGTTTTGACCAAGAAATAGTTCGTTCAAAAAAGAGAGACTTCTGAGAGAAGCCGGTATGCTTCCACTGAGTTGGTTGTTAGATAGGTCAAGGTCCGTTAAAGAAGAAAGATTACCTAGAGAAGTTGGGATGCTTCCACTGAGTTGGTTGTCATATAGGTAAAGGCTCGTTAAAGAAGAAAGATTACCCAGAGAAGCTGGTATGCTTCCACTGAGTTGGTTGTCAAATTGGTCAAGGTACGCTAAAGAAGAAAGATTACCCAGAGAAGCTGGTATGCTTCCACTGAGTTGGTTGCCAGATAGGGCAAGGCACGCTAAAGAAGAAAGATTACCCAGAGAAGCTAGTATGCTTCCATTGAGTTGGTTGCCAGATAGGTCAAGGCATGCTAAAGAAGAAAGATTACCCAGAGAAGCTGGTATGCTTCCACTGAGTTGGTTGTTATATAGGTCAAGGTCCATTAAAGAAGAAAGATTACCCAGAGAAGCTGGTATGCTTCCACTGAGTTGGTTGTAAAATAGGTCAAGGTACGTTAAAGAAGAAAGATTACCGAGAGAAGCTGGTATGCTTCCACTGAGTTGGTTCTCATATAGGTAAAGGTAAGTTAAAGAAGAAAGATTACCGAGAGAAGCTGGTATGCTTCCACTGAGCTGGTTGCCATATAGGGAAAGCTTAGTTAAAGAAGAAAGATTACCAAGAGAAGCTGGTATGCTTCCACCAAGTTGGTTGTTAAATAGGTCAAGGTACGCTAAAGAAGAAAGATTACCTAGAGAAGCTGGTATGCTTCCACCAACTTGGTTGTTAGATAGGTCAAGGCACGCTAAAGAAGAAAGACTACCCAGAGAAGCTGGTATGCTTCCACTGAGTTGGTTGTAAGCAAGGGAAAGGAAGGTTAAAGAAGAAAGATTACCCAGAAAATCTGCTATGCTTCCATTGAGTTGATTGCCCTCTAATGAAAGATAGGTTAAAGAAGAAATATTACCTAAAAACGCTGGTATGCTTCCATTAAATTGATTGAAATTCAAAAAAAGATGGGTTAAAGAAGAAAGATTACCCAAACAAGAAGGTACTCCTTTGAAACCAAATTCCAACGTCAAATGTTTGAGAAAACGAAGATGGCACAAACTGTCGGGTATCACATCACCATTAAATTCAAGATAAAGATAAAAAATATCAAGGTCGATTACATGGTTGGTGTGATTATCGCAGTATATGCCATCCCATGTGCAACAGTCGCTTCCCTTCACCCAGGAGCTCACATTTGTGCAGGAATAACCGCAGGAATCAAAGGTATTGAGAGCCGCGTTGATGAGATCTATTGGACAATACCAGGCTTGTGTTGGTGAAAAGGATAACAAACACTACAAAAAAGGGAAGAGGGAGGTTACAGGGCGCCATTGCAACAGATAACAAACATAGCAAAAGTAAAAGGTGGGAATGATGTTGTGAATGTATTTTTTTCTTTTTTTTACTTTTTTCATTTTTTCATGTTTTTATATTTTTGTAGTAGTCTTAAAAAAATGTCATGAATATATTTTTAAGGTAAAGTATGGTCTTAGTTAATTAAGGGTGACTCATAGTTTGTAGTTCTATTTTTTTTTATTTTTAGATTTTTTAATGTAGTATAAATGTCAATAAAATCTTAATTTTAATTCAAATTATTTATAAATACATATAAATTTTAGTGTATTTAAATATCTTATAAAATCAAGAAAAATTAAATAAAAGTTAGAGAATTCTATTATTACTCACTAAAATTTATTGAATATCTACAAGCATTTTAGAGAAATCAACCCAACATTAAACCATTCAATAGTATTAAATTTCATGTTAGTGACACATTATTTTACATTAATTTTTTATTGTTAATAAATTAATACAAGTATTAAAGTGTTATTTTTCATAATGTATATTGTCTAAAGACCTAAGAAAAATCAAATTAAGTACAACACAAGTCTTGAAACATGTTTCTCAATATTATTTTTTCAGGATTTCATATATTATTGACCAATTAAAATAAAGAGAAAGAATTGTACTTTTTGAGTAATTAAAGTGAAGTTGAATAAAACTAACAAAATTTTTGCATCCTTAAATCTAATGAACACGGTCATCAAACAAGTTTTAACATACCTAACATCTAAAACCATACCCATTATAAGAGTAGCACCTACAAACATCTTCAAAACAATTATGAGAAGGTTCTTTGTTTACTCTATTTTTTTAGATTATTTTTTATTTATTTATTTTTAATTGATTTGTGCTATCAAATCTTGGTAAATATTTACCCATCACTTTTAACAATAAATTATATTTCCAAACTTTCATTTTTATTATTTTTATTTTTTAAATAATTAAATAAATTTGATTTAATCTTTTATACATATTAAACTTGTGAGGAAGTGGTGGAGGCCTCCGGCCCTTCCCGCCCATTAAATATTTATGAAAATATATATTGCCATTTATTCATGACATATCATTATGAAATTGAGGTGTGGATTAGAATTGACATTAATGTTTAAAGCTTGTCTTTAAAAATAATAATTAATTATTGTAATATAATGTAAAAATCAACCTTTCTTTGAGAAAATTTATTTTGGTGTATGTCATCCTACATTAATATGAAGAGACAAAATATAAAAATATTTTATTAATCCTTCTATAATTATTAAGATTTATTGTGAATGAATCTATTATAATCACTGAACTCTATCTTTTTTATGAAAATTTATTCAATTAATAGAAATGAGGTATTTTCTTATATTATTAAGTTTCAACATTAATTTTAAAATATTATATCATAAGAAAATAAGAAATTGATTTATTTATTTGATGTTTATTGGCTTTTGATAGCTCTCCTTCACATCTATAACATTATGTTATTGATTTAGAGTGCAAAAGACGGTTTCATATTAGATTTCTAAACCCCTTTTTTTAAATGATAAATTTTAAGTTTGTACCAAAATATTTATGGCCACTCATGTTTGTAGACACTTAAAATTAGACATTTTGTGTCAATTCTAATTATGTTTTCTATTAAAAATTTCAACCTTACCAAAATCACTATTCCTTTAATTATTGATTAATCCCACTTAATCAAACCTAATCATTATTCTAATAGGAAAATCTATGGATTTAGAATTATCTTATTTTTCTAAATTCAAAATTAGAATATTGCCTCATAAATAGATGACATAATAAGGCAAAAATGTGTAAGTAAACAAAGGTTATGACATATTTTACACTTCACTTACACACTCAAGATAAGTTCTTACACCTTACTTACACACATAAATGGGTCATCATTTGAATATATTACACCTCTCTTACATACTCCATCTATTTTATTCCACACTCTATTTCTCATTTATGAGAATGGAGGACTAATCTTAGGCCCTTGATCTTCATCTCAAGATGAATGGTCCACCATCATTTGCCAAATCTATAAATGAAAGGGTCTACACACTCTTTGACAATGATCAAGTAAGGTAATGAAACTCTTCCAAATCTCAAAGTCGTCACTTCAACCAATTCTCATGCCAGAGCCAAGGTAAGCAAATAATCAAGTGTAGACAAAAAGGTGTTTCTCATGCACAAAATCAAGCATTACCAAAGACTCCATAGCCTTCAAGCTAAGCTCAAGATCTTAAGACTGGTTCTCAAGCAAATAATTTAAGAGGGTATAAACATTTTTTTTTGTCTTCTAATGTGTATATCTTGCTTGTTTTCCATATAGCTCAACCTAAGGATCAGGTTTGAGATATTAGTTCTTCAAGTTTATTTTAATTATGTTCACTAATGGATTGGCTAACCTCTCTTAGATATCCAATCTATAATTTTTAATACTCCTCATGTTGGATCCCCTCCAAAGACTTGGTTGAGTTTGTTGCGATAGCATGAAAAGTCCATCATTAACCCATCATGATGGAGATCCCCTATGCAAGTGGTGGTCAAGTTTGTAGCTTTGTTAACCTGCCTTCTGGTTGGGGTATCATTATTTCTTTTCCCCCTCTAAAATTAGTTAAGATGGTTTTGTGGCGGCCAATCCTCCTTTAATTGAATCTTTCACTTGGAGTGCCTAGCCTCCCAAGGATGATCCACTTCCACCTCCTTCTAACGGTGCTCTTTATGCTTAATTTTTTATGTTTTTTTATATTTTTTATGTAACATTGTGGTCTTTGGGTTTCTATGTGTAGACAATAATTTTTTGTTTTGAGTCATGTTATTTTGTTGGCATGGAGTTTGGGTCATGTATACCAACTGACCACTTAATTTTTGTAACCATACATGTTTTATTATTTATTATTAATAATAGATATAGTGATGTGTTCCAATAATAATGTAAGTATTGAGTGAGCAGGATAACATTTTATTTTACCATACTAAAATGTGATTAGTCAATCTATAACAAATGTGTCAGCTTTATAAAAATTTCAACCTATGAACGAAGTGTCCCTTTAAATTATATCTTGTGTGGTCTAAAATCTCAAAAGAAATAACTAGTAACAATTTAATGGTCATAAAGTTAATCATCATTTCATAACACTTATATAAAATATGAAATTCATTGTAAAGAAAGAACATGAGTAAAAATCCAAAGGTTAGAGGAATTAGAGCATGTGCCCTACCTTTCATTCATGGGATGTATATATGTCATTAGCTTGATCCTCTTAATTAATTTTCCTCCACAAGGCCTATTCTGGACCTTGTGCATATATCACTCTATGAAAATGTCAACACACTCATGCCTTATATACATTATGTTCCACAATACATATGTGTTAGAAAAGTATTTAGACTAATCAAATCCAAAGCCTACAATTTGTTTAATGGTTTAAATGCCTAAAAGAGGGAATACATATAATCAAACAAATGTTGGACATCAATAAGACATGGGTATTGAATGAACGATAATGAGGTGTCCACCTAAAGCTTGGAACAATGTTCTTGCTTGAATATGATAAAGAATCCATGGACCTTGTTTTGACATGGTCTTGGGGACCATAAGTAGAGAAAAAGTGAGATTTTTTCATATGGTATCACATATATTAAATTTCATAATCAATAGTTTGTATTTCTTTCACATGACTCGGAGTCGTCAATTGACTTGACTTGACTTGAATGTAATATGGGCCACGCATTAGTAAGACTTCTAATGTAAATGTCTATGTATTTCATTTTATTTGATGTAACTGACTTGACTTGGTATAATAAAATTGATGTAATTGATTTAAATTCATGTAAGATGGCCCATAAATTGTTAAGACTTTCGAATGAAATGTTGACATCTTTCATTTTCTGCATCATTGCCAATTGAAATGTCATGAAATCATGAAGAGTTGAACCCTATGAAAAGAAACAAATGGATGACATACACATGCAATCATATATACACAAGGTATAGAATAGGCCTCGTATAGGCAAAATAATTGTGAGGATCAAGCTAATGACATATATACATCCAATTAATGAAAGGTAAGTTAGACACTTTGATTCCTCCAACCCTTGAATTTTTAATCTTTTTATTTCTTTATGTATAATTTTATATTTTATATAAGTGCTATGAAATGATGATTAGCTTTATGATAACTAAATAGTTACTAGTTTTATTTTGTACTCAAAATAGGTATAAATTTTAGAGTTTGGACCATAATAAAAATACTCTAAAAGGGTACTCCATTCATGTGTGGAAAAGCTTATAAAATTGTCACATCTATTGTTGATAGACCAATCACATTTTAGTGTGGTGATATTAAACATCTACATGTTCAGTCAGTACTTACATTACTATTAGAGTGCATCACTATATTTATTATTAATGAAAAATAATAAAAATACAAGAATGGTTATAACAATAAATCAGATGGTTTGTATGAATGACTCAAACTCCACATTAGTGAGAGAACACAACTCAAAATAAAAAAACTGATAGTTACACATGATAACCCAGAGATCATAAGGCTAGATTAAAAAAAAAAATCTTCAGTTACACATAAAAGTGGTTGGTTGTTATTTTAAGAAACATCCCCTAAATATTCTCATTGATTCTAGAAATACACATAACTTCATCGATCATATGCTAGCCAAACATGTTGATTGTTATGTTTATCCTTTTTCAACTTTTGAAGTTATGATTGCGAATGGAGAAACATTACCTTTTAAGGGAAAATGTCATAATGTATGCATTTTAATGGGTGATTATAATTTGAAATCAGACACGTTTGTTCTGCCTATATGAATCTGGGACATAGTTTTAGGATACAAGTGACTGCAGACACTAGGCCCTATCCTATAGTAATTTTCAGAGATATGGATGTAATTCACTAATAAGTAATAAAAACACACATTAAGAGGCCTCACACCAATATCTAAAAGTGTCATTAAATCTCATCGCATGTAAAATTTTCTAAAAAAGGATCTCATAGGATTGTTTTCCAACTTTACAACTTTCAATTTAATGATTCCATAAAATTCCAACCACCCACCATAATTATATGAAATATTGTCAAAGCATGCAATTATTTTTGAGGAACCTAAAGGGTTACCCCCATAATATCCTAAAGATAATGTGATTAAGATAATTTTAGAAAGTGTACCTCTAAACATTTTCCCTTACCGATATTAATTTCTAAAGAGGAATGAAAAAAAAATAAGGTGCAAGACTTATTATAAGTTGGAGCCATCAAGCCCAACATCAGTCCTTACTCTTATCCTATATTTTTGGTACAAAAAAAAGATGGGTCTTGGCACCATTGTGTTGACATCCATTGTTGGACCCCAAATTTTGTATTGGTTTATTCGAAGTACTTTTTGGAAACAACATGGAAGATAAAGCCATGAAAGTGAGATGAAAAATGGGAGAGACATAGCATGAAAGGCCTTGAAATGGGAGAAGCAAGTCACGAGGAACAAGGATGTAGAAAACACAAGCAACTAAGGATGCAAAACTCATATGATAGCATATGACTTTGACTAGGGCATAGAAAGTAGAGATGGTTAGGAAGCAGTTCATACAAGCATCATAGGAGAATAGTCAAGCATGAATCTAACATCTATTCACGAGAAGATAGGAGCTTGATAATAGATATCTAGCATAAAGAGTGTATATACTGTGATCGGTCATTAACAAGACATTATTTCCATATTAATATTATAATAAAATAGTTAGGGTAAAACCATGCACAAATACCCCCTAGTTTTACGTAGGAAGGTAATTGGTAATTATAATCTTGAGCTTAGTCGTGATCTTGATATGCATTACAACCTATGTTTGGTGATCTTGATATGTACTGAGATAGAATACATTTGATTTTGAAATACCTTTTTTAATCTTGTTATGAAATTAATGGTAATACTACTCATTTTCTCAATTTTCACCTATCATTTTTGGTGATGAACAATTTAAGTATGGAATGAGTGAATTATTAGGATTAGCTATACTATGATGTTTATGGCTAGAACTATGTGCTTATTCAAGCACCCTGGTATAGAGAGATTAATTCATACACCACTACAAGACAGAACCAATGAGAACAGGTCTTAAACTATGTGTTTTAGGTGAGTACACAAGATCATTTCTTGTGTGATATGTTAGTGCAATAGCTCGTTTAACTACCTATTATTTTAGGCATGCAACTAGGGTAAGTCATGATAAACTAAAGGAAAATATCTCAAAATTTTGGTTCTATTGTCAGGACCTATTTCACTTGTTATCATGATGGTATAAAAATGCTCAAACAACTTTCTTTAGAGAATATCAAGCACTAAATCAGTCTAGTAAAAGAAAACTTTACACTACAGTATCTTGAACTAGGAGTTTTTACATGTATATGGGTAGAGAAACATTTATATTATTCTCTATATGAAACATTCTTTGTAAAATTAAATAAGCACTTACATTCTTAGCTTTCAGCATATGCAAAAAATTGTTCAAGAAATTACGGGTGGAAGGCTTCCTAGTCAGTAGAGTGTTAGATGGTCTTGGCCAAGTTATAAACTTCATGGACACGAGTAGTATATGTCTAATGAAATGGAACACTTAAAATTTATATTTTGGAATACAATGTCTCTATAAATTCTTTCCCAGAAGAAGCATGGTTCAACTTCCTAAGAGAGCTACACATAAGGTATATCAAACAATTCATTTTAGAGACTAAAAAACTTATGGTTGATTCTGGGCTTGAGAACTTTCCTATGGATAACTAAACTCTGACACACATGAACACTGTGACTGGTGGGGAAATAGAGGTGTATACATTGGTATGAGATTGAGAGTTTAGTATGGAAGTTAGGTAGCAGGAATTATGAAAAAAAAAGTATGATGATTCAAAACATAGGGCTATGAGAGGGAATGATCCTAGGGGTAAACAAGAGGATATTGGAAGTGCCATGGGAATTCTTAAGAGAGTAAAAAGGAAGAATGAGTACCCCCTAACCATGAGTGTGTTCCCTTTAATGGTGAGAGTATGCAAAAAATAAGCAGGATAAGCACTAATAGTAGAACCCAATCCAGATAGACCCAATTCCCCTACCATAGTGCATGTTTATTCATTTGAGTTTGGTGAAATTTTTGTAAGAAATTGGGATACTGACAATGAAGAATCTGAAGCCAAGCCAGTATAGGAATCTTTGGGAGTGCAAGTTTATCATAGTAATTTACCTTTAAAATTTAATTTTCCATTGAAAATACAACATATGTATCACCTTGGAATGCAAATTGGACCTAATATAAATGATGGGAAAACTATAGGCCCAACCATATCAAATCAACCTTCCTTAGCATCTACTATTTTTGGTGCACCTATTGTTGTAGGAGGTGCAGTAAAATATACTAGTGGTGGTTCTATTGGAGGAGGATCAAGCATCAGCTTTAGAGTCACTAATGGACCTCCACCAATGCGTTCAGGAGGGATTGTATTAGAACCATAACAAGGTCCACTACAAATACCAATTTCACCTATGGTATACTATGAGATGATGCTTTATCTCCCTAAATATTAAGGTGTTGAAAATGTGACAGAACATGTTCATAAGTGTGAGCTCATTTGGTGAGTGTGGTCTATCACTTATTTAGAATGAAAGGGTACTCAATTTTCCACTATTTTACTGGATCACACACATAAATGGTATCATAAATCTAACCCCCAAAAATTTGTTTTGAATTATGAATTGTTGAAAACTACATTGTTCCAAGAGTTTGACATCCCATAGTTTGAGTAATAGACTATCACTACCTTAAAGGATAACAAAAAAAATCATTGAGACTGTATGCGAGTATGATGCATGTTTCAAAATGCTTCTTTCAAAACTATCATTTGAGATTAACCTAACACAACATGTTTAATGGTTTATGGGAGGCATGTTACTTCCTTTTCATCGATCTCTATCCCAAAATACCTTTACTAGCCTATGTGAGGCACTATATGCTGCTCTTCACACTGAAGTTATGGGAAGTATAGATATGGGGATCAGGCCCTTTATGGAGGCTTATATTGCTACAATGGTTTATCATCTAGAGAAGCTAATGAATAATAATTATCAAAAGACATGTAACAACCTATGGTGTGCTGACTATAAAGTTGAAGGTCTTAACATGAAAGCTATCCTCAGAGGAATGTTTGCATCATAAAAAAATAGTCTTGTGAGAAATGCTAGGAGGATCATGATGTAAGAAGTTATCCTTTTTTCTAGCATGTTACCTAGGATAAAGTATCACTATACTATAAAATGTGTATTGTCGAGTCATCATGAAGCATGCATAAGAAGAACTTAATAAAATTATGTTGATAATAATCAAGATGCTAGTAAAGGTTGATGTTTTTACGGTCGAGGATATGGAACAGGCTGTGGGGGTGGTTATTTTCCACCTAGGACCTATTACAAGTTTACATCTCTAGATCACTATCAACACAACTTGCTAGTTTACCCAACTTACACCTTTTGTAAGAATGAACATCATCTGGAATAATGCCCCAACTTATATGTGGCTATCACCAAGGAATACAATGAGAAGGGCACTGGAATGATTCATGTTGCAAAAAAATCCAAGTGTTCAATGGAGACCATGCCCTACCAACCCACTAGCTGGACCTAAGGTCAATATTATGACACAGAGTGGTGCCCATGCCCAACCAGCTTCAAATCCACCTATGGAGAAGGTTCAATGTGAAGAGCCTCATGTTTAACACTACCTCAATGCTAAAAAACAAAAAGATGTGTTACATGACATGATAGCCTTGGTATGTGAACTACAAGGCAAAATTGATTTTCTGAAGGAGAAGGATGTTTCCATGCATGCTAAGATGCAAAGAGAGATTATCTTAATAGACTCTAAGTAGGATGAATTTTGGGAACTCTTCAAGCTTCTTGTTAGTGAGAACATCATCTCACTCCTTAAGAACTGGATAAAACAACAAATGGCCAAGATTTTGATAAATCATCATTTGAACCATGCATGATGATAAGAGACTCATATCTAAAACAATCTTGAATGTGATAAAGAGGTCATTGTGAATGCATCTATTGATAGTTAGATGATATGAGATATATTGGTGGACACCAGTGTAGAATTCAATGTTCTCACAAGGTTTCTTGGATGGAGATGGGAAGTACCATGATACATCATCATTTTCACCATGATAATCGTGTTCACACCACACTTAGTTATAATCATTTTGAGTCCTTGGATGACCATATAGCCGCCTATGAGAATCTTTAGACTATTGATGAGACATTTTTACCTAAAATGGGTTAAAGAATTTTAGGTCACTTTACATGATTGGGCTATAGCATGGTATATTCATCAATAAATGCATTAAGGTATGGATACCTAGGAGTACATCAAACATGGTCTGTTAAGTAGTAGTGGGTGATCATGCACTAGTTGAAGATAGAATACAAACCATGCATGACATGATTGAGGATAATTTGGCCATCTTTCAAGAACCTGATACTCATGTAAAGGCTCATTTGGAACCTAACTCCTGCTCAAAATATGTCCATAGGGAGAAAATCTGAAAGGGTAAGCAAAAGGTTGTATATCAAGTTAATGAGGGTACTAGCACCGATCTACCATAGCTGGTATTTGACCACTTAAACTTTCCTATATAATACGAGGCACTTGATGTTAGAGATAATATGCAGTCCAAGAAGAAACCATATTCTATGCCACCCCAAATATTTTATTATAATATTAGGATAGATGATGCCCCCAAGATGGCCATTGTGGGAAATTATTGGTCTGAAGTAGAATTAGCCAAATTATTTGAACTTATATAGGAATATTAGGACATTTTCCCATGTAACTACACAAATATGAAAAGAGTGCATCCATCATTGGGAAAAATACATATCAAATTATTTGAGGGCACTTGACCGATCAGGAAGTGACCATATCAAATGAATCCTAATTTGTGTGCACACGTTAAAGAGGAAATTGATGGCATGTTACATTTTTGGGTTATCAATCACATTGATGAATCTGAATGGGTTATCCCCATGATAATTAGCATCAATAAGGATGGTTAAATATGTGTTTGTGTATATTATAGATAAATCAATGTTGTGTGTGTCACTGCCCCATTCCCAATGCCATTCATGGTGGAAACTTTAGGTGTCACTTGATGTGAAAATTATAGCTTCACTGATGGATTTTTAGGATATCATCAGGTACAAATTAATGAGGAAAATAAGGTAAAACCCACTTTTACCACTGAATGGAGGTCCTTTACATATAATGTTATGCCATTTAGATTAAAGAACACACTAGTAGTCTTTTCTCACATTTTGGTGGAAGATTTCAAAATTTTCATCTACAAGTTCCATCAAGTGTATCTAGATGATTGGACTGCATACAGCTTAGTGCATGATCATTGTGCTAATTTTCACCTGATGCTTGAGTTTTGCTGGCAACTTAATATTTCCTTGAACCTAAAGAAGTGCATCTTTGCCCCACCTTTTGAGATCTTGTTAGGGCACATAATTTATTGGGATGGACTACTCATGGATCTAGGGAAGACTATGGTTATTTTTTAACTCTCAACCCAAACCACTCAACATGAGGTCCACACCTTCCCTGGTCATACAAGCTATTATCGTAAGTTCATTTGTAGTTATGTTAACATCATAGCTCTGTTAGAAGATTTTTTCAAATAGAATGGCCTCTTTATATGAAACAAAAGACATCAACAAGCATTCAAGGCCTTGAAGGAGTCCTAGACTTGACAACACCATTTCATGTAGGCTTCAATGCTTCTAGCATGGTGGAAAGCAAATTTTTTTCACAACCTGGGGAAGGGAACCTTGACCATATTATATATTTTACTAATTACAAGCTAACACTGACTGAAAAAAATTAATCCACTATAGAATGAAAAGCATTATACATGGTGTATGCACTATACTAGTTATGCCAATACTTGTTGGCCACTCCATTCACCTTCTTTATCGATAATGAGTAATTCAAGTACCTTATTAATCAACTAGTGTTACATGGATGAATTTGCAAGTGGATTTTTCTCTTATAGGAATCAAAATTCTATGTGGTAGTGAAACCTATCAAGGTTAATTTTGGTCTTGACCATCTATCACATATTAAATATGGTGAACCAGTGCAAACAATTGACTATGACTTACTTGATGTACAAATTTTTCCAGTTATTCACATGCCTAAAGAGTTAGATTAAATAGATTATTTTCTTACAATAGGTTCAATGTCATACCCTCTTAGCACCTAGGAGAAAAAGTAACTTGTTGTATATGCAGCACCTTTCCATCTTATTGGTAGAGACTTATACAAGCTTGGCTGAGATGAAGTGTTACGATGGTGCATAATGTAGCATGAGAACATAGAAGTCTTTAAAAAGGTTTATGAGGGTGTCTCTTGAGGATATTATGCTGGTCATGAAATATCATGAAAGGTTCTCCTAGATAGCTTGTGGTGACCCACCTTATTCAAAGATGTCAAAGATTATGGAATCCAATGTGATATTTTTCAGCACGTAGGTAAACCAAACTAAAGGGATGCTATGCCTCTTCATCTAATCCTTTCTCATGAACCCTTTAAGAAATGGTTTGTTGATTTTATTGGGCCTATTAGCCCTGATATAAGATGAATCAATTTTTACTACATCATAACAACCACATACTATCTCACACACTAGGCTAAATTAGCACCCACATATGATTGTACTATTATGATTGCCATCACATTCCTTTGGTAAAATGTCATCACAAGGTATGGATGCCCTTTAATTTTAACAAGTTATCATAGCATTCACTTCCTCAATAAGATAATACACATCCTATTAACCAAGTTCATGATCGTGCACCATAAGACCACTCCATACCACCCTCAAGCTAACGACACTACTGAAACTTTTAACAAAATATTGGGTCATATATTGACAAAGATTTGTAATATCAATCACACTAACTAGGATGATTGAGTTTATGTAGCCTTATGGGAATTTCAAACCACAAATAAAATATTGAAAATGAGCACACCTTTTAATCTTGTCTTTAGCACTAAAGCAGTTCTACCAGTGGAGTTCTTTCTTCCTTCTTTACGTATTATGTACATTGGAATATTAGATGATGAATAATATATAAAAGCATTCCTAGATGATTTATTACAGTTAGATGAAATATTTTTTCTTCTACATTGGATTCAAGGAGTTGAAAAGTAGAAGTATAAATATTGTCATGATTGACATCTCAAAAATAAAACTTTCTCTCATGGTATGCATGTGTTGGTTTACAATTCCAAGTTCGTGTGCCACTTTAGTAAACTTTACATACATTATGATGGTTTCTTCATCATTCATATCACTCATCCCACATGCGGACGTAAGTTATAATAGTTATATTGGCTAATTTATTCCAAGCCATTTTAATGGTAGTTGGCTTCAACCCTACCATTATATGTAATACTTCAATTTTTTCAATAAGGCATATGCCACTAGCTTAGTTTACGATTTTGGTTTATTTTCAAATAAAGCATAGAATTATTCATGTACCTTTTGATTAGGTTTATTTCATGTAATTCCATTTGGAGCATTAATGATCAAAGTGATGAAGGCATGGGATAGTAAATGTAAACAAGCCTTCAAGGCTTTATAAGGTTGAAGGGTCCTCATTTTTGAACTTTAGTTTTGAAAACTTTCAAATTTGTAGAGCTTCAATGAAGCATTTTCAAGCCACCAGAGGGTGCTTCCATCAAATTGCAATGATAAATTCAAATTTAGGAAGTGAGATGAAGATCTTGAGAAAAAGAAAAGAGTGGAATAGTGACTGTGGGCATACTTTGGAGAGAGTTTCAGGTTATAGGTATCAAAATCTACCATTAAAGGAAGTTGAAATCAGAAAGTTGAGGAAGTTTAGGGAAAGAAACATGTATTCATTTTAGAGAGTCGAACGACTGTGTGTCAACCTTTGATCACCCTGGGGGGTGATGCAATAAAAATGGAAGGCCATGAGAAGTGAGCCTTTGCTAGTAATTCATGAAGAGGAAGAGTACGAGGGTGTAGGAGGACATCTTATTTTTATCTAGGAAGAAGTTTCTAATGAATCCAGTGTGTAAGAAGAAAACCTAGCACAGTGAGTAGAAGAGACATATATCAGTAAGGAACCAATGATGGTGCACATCAGTAAGAATAAGGCTACAACACCACATCCACCCCTATTTTTATTAAATAAATGCAATACCCCAAGTCTGTTGTGCACACTAAAAATTGGGAGTCTAAGGTTTCCCCTTATCAATTTTTTGACTAGAATCACCATTCACTTGGAAATGAGGGAGACTTCTAGTGTGACTATAAGGTTGAGCACTATAACATCAAGAATGAGGTCACTTATGAAATCATAATATTTAATCTGTTGAATGATGATAGAGTGTTCTAGCTTTACCATTGCCTTATTTTGGGAATCCCATGGAAGTGATGAGATTTTTCATCCCACTTATCCATGAGGACTATTTTCACTTTGCAAGGTGCAAGATGTGAATCACTACCCAAAGGATCAGCAAGGCAACAAGGTTACAATGTTTGGGCATTGGCCTTAATATGGATTTGAAGGACCAAGAGGAAATTAAAAATATGGCATGGGTATTAAAGTATAAAAAAGAGGGCCATGTCATGCACATTTCTATCCTTTAATATCTTGACTTTCAGGTAGTTGTGCACTTGGCTATGACTAAGCTTGAGGGTGTGGACAGATGGAAAGAGGTTGATATGGTGTACCTCTATGTGGAAAACTAGATGACCTAGGAGAAAAAAGTACAATTACTCTTAGTAATTTGATGAAAGAATTGAAGTGCATGATGAGAAGGCCCCTCACCTTCCCAATCATAAGTTTCCTTGGGGCATGATTATAATTTTACGGGTGTTTGATGAGATTGGTGTTTTAAAGTATGCTAGTAAAGAATTGAATTGGGTTTACCTACTAGAGAACAAGTCCCTTGTAGAATGGTTCAACTGGTTCACCTACCTAGGTGCCATCACCCCCTCCCATAAGCTAAAAATGAAAGGATTGTTTGAAGGGATGAAGGAATCCTTTGGAAATTAATGGTGCATCCCTAAAGAGTTACCTATGAAGATGGGGACTTAAGCTCAAGTTGTTATTATGCAACATTATTTAATCTATCACATTTAGATGGAGCTGATATATAACTTATTAGGGTGGCTCAAGTTACCTTATGATTTCATTTCCAAGTACTTCAAGAATTTTACAAATCACAATCCTGATGCACATTGATGTTGAAAATTTTGATGATAAGACTCATATTCTTTGATAATTATATGTCTACCTGTGAAAGGACTATAGGGAAAAGATTGAATTAGATAACATCGATATCAACACTCACCATATTCTTGTGGGGGACCAAATTCATGTGTTGTATTACATGCTAAATACCAAGAAGAAGGCTTTAGGAAGACATGTGGCCACTAGAGAAACCCTTCCCCTTCCACTAGTAACAATAGATGAAATAAGCCAGTGAAGAAAAGAGAAGAGGCCAAGGCATGATGCCACTAGGATTGCATAAGAAGATCAACCAAAGAGGTAAAGTACTACCCCATCACCACTAAGAGATCAAGGGATGCTCACAGTTTAGGAACAAGAGGGCCCCAATACCACCCAATGGACAGTTGTTCCTTCTGGATAAGAGCATTTGGTGTCAAATATTAGGGTATTTGAACAAAGGGTGGTGATGCTTGAGGCATTTTAAGAGAGGGAACCTACCCAAAAGGTCCAAAAGGAAGCCACCCCTAAGTCAAAGAAGGAATCCTTAGAGCATCAATAATAACCTACCCATAATGATACACAAGTGAACATTGAGAATCCCACTAGTGAAGAGGGGGAAGATAAAGGTGCAACCCTAGGCACCGGTGACCAAGATGTTAGCCCAAGTGACCAATAAAAATTTGATCTGGAAGTTGAAATAATTGAATGTGATCCTAACAAGAGAAAAGGGTATGTTGTGGAATTTGAACATCAATAAGAAAATAAGAGCGATAACCTCCCTATTCATGGTTATATCCAAAAAAACATCCTTGAAGAGGAACTATATATGTGGGAACATTTACCCAAGGAAGAATCCTCCAATCAAACTCAAAGCAAACTCTCCTTCTACATGGATGTTTATAATGAGGATCATCACTTTGAGCGTCCATTTACTAACTCAAATTTGATGTCGAATGGGATGATATTCTTGAAGTATTGTGTGTGGATCCCTGATAGTGTTCACTAGCTCAAGTAGGTGTGACCCTCATTAAACTTGCTCTCGAGGTCATTTCTCACATGATATTCCACCATGCTAGCTTATTGTACTACTTATTATCTTAGGCATGCGACTAGGATAAGTCATGCTAAACTAAAGGAAAAGATCTCAATGTCTATACTCTCAACAAACTCAGTATCAAGGACAAGTTTGTTATTCTGCTGATTGATGAGCGACTTGACAAATTACATGAAGATCAAATTATGATCAAGGTATAATCAGATATGCATCAAGGAATGTGATATTATGAAGATAGTTTTTTGAACTCATGCTGGCCATTATGAGTTTATCATCATGCCCTTTGGCCTCACTAATGCTCCATCAACTTTTCAAGGCTTAATGAACAAGATCTTTTGACCATTTATATGCAATTTTATACTAGTTTTCTTTGATGACATTCGTGTCTATAGCTATAAATCGATGAGCATCTGATACATTTGGACCATACTTTTTGAGTCCTTTATAATAACCACTTATGTTCCAAATGGTCCAAGCGTAGTTTTGGACAAAAGGAAATTGAGTATCTTGGACACATCATCTCTTAGGAAGGTGTCAAAGTGGATCCTAAAAACATTGACACTATGAAAAAATGGTTTGAACTCAAATCACTCAAGAGCCTTCAAAGCTTTTTGGGCCTTATTAAGTGTTATATAAAAAATATATGACTATGGAATAATTCTCACTCCATTAATGACAATGTTAAAAAATATGCCTTTCAGTGGTTTGATGTAGGAAACAAGCCTTTAAACTACTCAAACATGTAATGTGCACTACACTTGTTTTAGATATGCTTGACTTCTCTAAATCATTTATCATTGAAATTGATACCTCTGGAAGTGGCATTGTAGCCATTCTAATGTAGGATAGTTAGCCTCTCGCATTCACCACCAAGGGACTTACATGGAAAAATTTTGTTCATTCCACATATGAGAAAGAGATGCTAGTTATGCCATCAACAAGTGGTGCCCATAACTAGCCAAGATGCACTTCTACATCAAAAATAATCACCATAGCCTCAAGTCCTTCTTAAAGCAAAGAGTCTCTTCACCTGAGTAATAAAAATGGGCACCCAAATTAATGGGCTATGACTATGAGATTACCTACAACAAGGGTAAAGACAATGTTGTCACAAATGCATTGTCTTACAAGTATGAATAACATACAACTTGTGTTGTGTGTGTTATCTTTTCCCATGCCAAATTTGGTGCATCAATCATAATAAGAATGGTCCCATGACACCCAAATTTAGCAACTCATTCAATAAGTGACCACTAACCTTTCCTCTCAACAAAATTACTCTTCAGATGGTCACTATATAAGACACAGAGCATATTTGGTACTAACACCCCAATCAACACTGAGATAAATGATTCTATTCAAACTACATATCTCTCCATCAGCAAGCCACTTAAGGTTTTTTAAAAACCTACAAAAGGATTGTTGAATTTTTTTCTAGGAAGGCACTAAACATGAGATCAAACATTTGTGGTAAAATGTGAAATGTGCCAATGCAGCAAAGAGGAAATTGTCAACACCCTAAGAATGGTCCAACCCTTGCCTATCCCTACCAGGGTATGGTCAAATATTTCCATGAACTTTGTTGAGGGACAACCCAAGTCAAGTAAGAAATCAATGATTCTCATGGTGGTAGATTGGCTCTCCAAGTATGCCCATTTTTTCACCCTCAACCAACTAGGTCAAATTGTTTAGCCTCAAATCAATAGACTCACTGGGTCAAATTGTTACCACTTGTTGAATGGTGGTACAACACTACATACCACATTTCCACCAAGATGACCCCATATGAGGTCATTTATGGTTAGCCACCACCTTTTCTTCAAACATACTTTTTATGTAGCTCCAAGGTACATGGAGTTGATGTCACACTCCACACATGCAATTATCCATCAAACTCTCAAAGATAACCTCCATCTAACATAGAACCACTAAATCAACAAGTTGATAAATACCACTTAGAATCTGATTTTGATGTTGGTGACATGGTTTTTTTCCAGCTCCAACCTTATAACCAATCCTGTTTTGACATTGAAGGGTCATCGGAAACTTCCACCAAAGTTTTATGGTTTTTATAAAGTGTTTTCGAAGATTGCTCTCGTAGCATATAAATTAATGTTTCCTTACTCCTTCAAGATCCATCTAGTTTTATATGTCATGTTTGAAGAAGGTTATTGGTTTACATGTTGTATGAAGGAATACAACACCTTATTTTTCATCATCACTTGCATTAAAAATATTATATTAATGTTTCTTAATGTTTTGTACACAAAAAGTGAGACGAAGTCAATAATCATAAATTTTAAATGAAATATACTTACCATCTTACATTCTTTCACTTGAAAAAATCCCACTTTACTAAAAACATAAAATTACACCCTTTGTGACGTAACTTTTATCTTTGCAACAACTCCTAATATTATCTTATTGAAAGTATTAAGCTATCAAATATGTTTACCCAGAGATGTAAATTGAAATCATTTCGTTGGTGTGAACATTTCTTTGGCATGAAAATTTCTTTGGCGTGAATGGTAATGTCAAGAAATGAAAGAAATATTGCCTTCACACGACTTGACAAATTGTAGGCAGAAAGGTTTATCAAGTCAAGGGAAGAAAGGTTTAATTTTGCTCTTTTTTTTGGGTCTTATGAGCCATGTTTTTCATGGAATTTTTCTTACGAATCTTTTATTTTTAATAATGCAAAAAATGAATGATGTTGACATGTCGACACATGATGCAGAAAATGAATGAGGTTGACATGTCGACATATGATGCAAAAAATGAAAGATGTGTCGACATATGATCTAGGTTTTGGCTTTGACTGCTCTAAATTTACTTTTCCAACACACATTTTTTGTGGAACACAACCATGACCGTGTAGATATACAGTGATATATACACATGGTTCAGAATAGACCTTGTGGAGGCAAAATAATGGTGAGGATCGAGCTAATGACATATATATATCGAATGAAAGAAAGATAAGGATCACGTTCTGATTCTTCTGATCCTCAGATTTTTATTCTTGTTTTTTTTTACCAAAAATTTTATATTTTATGTGTTATGAAATGATGATTAGCTTTATGTGTTAATGGTTTCTAGTTGTATACCTTCTAGAGTTTGGATCATACTAAATATACTTTGAAGGGGTATTTCATTCATATATGGAAAAGTTTATAAAGTTGGCATGTTTGTTGTCGATTGATCGATTACATTTTAGTGTGGTGATGTCAAATATCTGTATGTTTACTCACTACTTACATTACTATATGAGTGTATTATTATATTTATTATTAATAAAAAATAAAAATAGTTACAACAATAAAATAGTCCATTGATATGAACATCTCAAACTCGACGTCGATGAGAAGACATGGCTCAAAATTAAAAACTACCAACCACACATGATAACTCAAAGATCCCAAGGTTACATAAAAAACACAAATCTTCAATTACACACTGCAACCCCAAAAAGAGGTGGAGGTGGATAATCTTTGGGAGGTTGGGCGCTCCAAGTGAAACACTCAATGGAAGGAGGATCGGGCACCACCCAATCATCCTAACTAGTTTTAGGGGGGCACAAAGAAACAATGTCACCCCAACAAGAAGGCAACTAAACCAAAACTACCAATTAAACCACCTTTGCATAGGCAAGCTTCATCACGATAGGGAAACGATAGAGTTCCCATGTGGTGGTAGAGGACTCTATCACCCCCTTCCCCAAACTGCAGAGGAGTGGAGAAGCAACTACATCAGCCCCTATGCAGCATAGGAGGGGAGCCATGAGGTGGATAGTCTTTGGGGATGAAATTCATAGTGCAAGGAACACTCTCTAGTGGTTGAGTAGCTCCTGCAAGTGTTGAAAATCGAGTGTCACCTTTTAAACTTGAGCTTGGATATACATAGTTGAAGAGATAACATTCACCTTTTGTCATTAACTAAAAATTGTGAAGATGGTTCTACATTGTTAAAAATTGTTGAATTCCTAGATTTCTATAGCTGAAATAAAATTATATCTCTAAATAAGATCCATATAAAAGGAATATAAGCCAACCACTGAGATTTCTCCCACAAAAAAACCATGTGCCAAGAGAAGGGTTATAGGTAGAATGGTTGGAAAATATTATGGATCCATTTACAACGAGGTTGAGCTCTTAAACATGTTTAAAAGATATATTTGAAGTACTCAGGTCTAGAGAAGGCCAAACATCTAAGCTAAGCAATTCCAAGTGTAAGAGGCACTCCCCAAGAGGAATGCCTTGATATACCAAACACTAGAGAAAATGAGTGAGCTTGAGATCAAGCCTAGCATTCCATATTTTCTTAAGTCTGGGGAGCCATGTTTTAAGTGAAGAATCTAAATTCCAACACCTATTTAACTTGTCCTTTCACCATGCATGTGGAGCTCATAAACCCATCTTATGTAGTGTGATATCAAACATCAACTCTTTTTATACAAAAAATGGAAGGTAAGTTCGTATTCAATAACTTATATTTGTATTTTAATAATTGCCATGTAATCCAAACTCAATAATATTATAAGGCAATGTGGGTTGCATTGGTGATGCACACATATCCAACCACCCCTTTATGTCATTTTTACTTGAGATTGTGAGGATTATAGGCCAAAAGCAACATAAAAACACTATATTGATTCCTATTTGAACTATGGGCAACTGAGATTACCAAAGTCTACCTCAGAAACCAGCATGAGACATCGACCCCTATATCTATATGGTGCCACACTATAGGTAGTATGCCTCTATCATGTCACATCTATATACGAGATACACACACATGAGATGATTTTTATGTGAGTCATGAGGCATGGTTGTTATCTCAAGATAAGAGATAGCTAGTTGTTTTGCTTGGGTATTGGGACAACCTTGGTACCCTATCGATTCCAACATTGATGTCTTGTTATTTAAGTGACTTGATACTGGGTTAGTTGGTATTGACAAACCAAGTCCCCCAATTCTCCCATAGATATGGTTGATGTTTTTCACTGGTTAGATGGATGGTCCAATCGCATCATAGTATTCAATTTAACATAGGAGGGGAAAACTAGTCTGTTGGGCCACCTGCACTACCACACTAGGTTATATAGTTCTACTTTATAGCATTAGAATATTCAATAGGCCCACCACACCAATACAACCCATAATTAACAAAACCCATTTAATGATGCCAAATGGTTGATACCAACTATCATATCAATAAGTAGGCATTATACATCACATCATGTTACCCAAACCTATTCCATTATCCATCACATCAACATCATGTTACGTATAGAGATGATATCAATCTAGTCTATGATATGGATATGGACTGCATCACACACATCATTCATGCCATGCTGGGCATCATGCATGCTAGGTTGTTTTGGTCATACCATACATATTATGTATGTAATGTAATAACATTGATCATTGATAGACTTGTTCAATGGATATACTAAACTAAATATAGCCAATAATATTGATAAACCTTGGCCCCTATCTCTACTAACTCTAAATCTAAATCTAAATATATACATCGAGTAGGGGTGCTGATATATATTGTGTTATTTAAACTATATATTGTATCAGTGCCAATTAAACCCTATATTTATATGATGGGGATGGTCATGATTGTGTCATTGTTCATTAGAAAAAGGTGGTGTTGCCATATCATTCATTCATGTTTAATACAATCAAACGATCCAATCATATTACACATGTAATAAGATTCACAATGACTAATCAGTGCAATAGGGCCCTGTCATAAATAGATATGGGATATGAATATGGCGTTGATTCATTGTGGTCATATCCATATCTAACGAATCCCATCAGAGTAATTGGTTAACTCGTTAGGCCCATGACCTAAATACTATAGGTTTGAAACCTTCTTTTGCCTATTCAATCCAACATAATGGAGTGTTGAATCCACCTCAATCAAATTTAGGTCATATTCAAGTGTTCTCCCATTCATTACATAGGGGTGATGGTTGAGCCCATCGAGTTCCCCATAGATAGGGTTTCTAAGTAACCCCTATTTATATAAGGGAATTATAGCCATATATAATATATATACACAGAGGAAACATGTTGTATTTATATATATAGTCCCCTAAATAGAGAAATAGAAAGGTCCCCCATATATAAATAGGAGCCCCATAATGAATAAGAGTCATGCACCCCTCACCCTCCCAATATGTGTGTGTGTGTGTGTGGGAAAGTAACCATTTATAGATAGGGGCCCTTGATTAATATAATAAATTAATTGAGTCTTCATCTCTATATAGGGGGCCTCATCCTCCCCAGATATTTATAGGGTGGATGAGTGCCCAGAAATAGATATGGGACCCCAATTGGTTTACCAATTGATTTTTTGATTGACCCTAAATATATAATGGTTCCCTACTGATATATATTTATTGATATTGAATATATAACATCAGCCATCAATGACTGATGTACAAGTGATGCACAAATAATTTCACTTCTATTTATATAAGAGAGGGATAAGGCATATATAATATAATGGGCACACTAGTGGATGGAGGCTATTCCCTCCCTTTCTATATATGGGTAACCCATATATATATATAGACTAATCATCTATATTTGAGGCTGAGAGAGTAGGCCCATAATAAATGGGTGACACTCGATTGATGATTAACCCTATATATCTATCTAGCAATGGCCCCACATAGAGATGGGGGGGATAAATTTCCATATATATATATATATATATATATATAATAAATTTAGGGGAACACATTATAGGGAGTGATGTGAAAAGTTTCTGTTCTATTTGTATAGGGAATATATAATATATTGATGAATTGAGGGATGAGACAACACATGATTGATAGCCTAGATTGAGGGATGACACTTGATAGAGAAAATTTACCATGTGATTGGGAAATTATTGATGGGTACCCATACCCATACATTAACCATACTAGTGTTTCTTCCTTCTTATATATAAATAAGGGAGGGGCTCAATTGATTTAAATTGAAAGGTAAATTGAAATGAGAGGGTTTAAGGTAGAATAGTCAAGTTTAAAAAACTCAAGCTCCAAGAATGGCACACAAATCATACCATCAATGTCCTCAAAACTAATCAACATGATATTTCTACAAGTTATAGAGATAGTGTTGTTGGTACATTATCTCTAGTAAAAATGGATGAATGTACCTATGTGACTATTGATGTCTTAAAATTGCGCTAGATCTTAATCAACAATAATGGGAAGTTTCAAGCTGTGGGACAATGCAGCTTGAAAACAACCTCCAAATTTTAAAGAAGCTGGTCTCTTCTTTTTTATTGGGTGTTGGGGAAAAGGGATAGGAGACTAAACAAAAATGCAAAATGAAGGAATTGAAACCTAACTATGGCGATGCGCCTGAGAGTAATCCTAATCCTAACCTGAGCACAGTGAAACTATTATATGATTCTATTAGATTTAAGAGTAGACAAGTGCATGATCAATGTAAAAGATTGGAATAACAAAAATAGAGGCTCATAACAGGGGAGTCTTTTGCTAAGATACAAGAATTGTCAACAAAGGCATAGTGTTCAATCTTCTTAATAGAATCTTCCAATCACATTAGAGGTGCAGAAGTCACGCACAATTATGTAGAACTTCAGACTCTAGAAAATGGGACAGAAGCAAAAAAACATTTCCAATCACAACAGTAGAAAATCTACAGCATAGACTACTTTGCAAATGACACAGATAACATCAACAAAGGCATAGTGTTCAATTTTATTATTGAATCTTCCAGTCATACAAAAGATGTAGTAACACACACAGTCATATAAACCTTTCAAATCAGGAAAATGTAACAAAAGAAAATGATATTATTGGTCAAAAACTTTGAAAGTCTAAAATTATGAGAATTCCCCTCCTTTTTAGATTTTACAATCATGCTTATATATCCTTGGATGTCTCCTTTGATCACTTTCTTTCCCACGTAATCTTCTCCATCCTTCACTCATAGGGGACAAACAGACGGTGCCTTCAATGCTGTGGGTGGCTCCAAAAATCTACCAAATGAACTGTTTCATCTACTCGAATTAACTCCAGCTGATTTTCCCTCCATTACGCTTTTGGCAACCGATACACGAAACACTCTGCTATGTTTCAAATAGGAGAGGACACTTAGCTAATTTATGAAAAACTCTCCTTTAGGCATTGGAAAATGACATTTAGCACTCTCCACCATGTTCATCGAAAACACGTGGCCCTCTCCCTTTCCTTGGCTATGCTATAGATTTATTCGGGACTCATAATAGGCTCTTACAAATAGTGACACCTGGCAGCTTCCATGGATTTTGAAGTAACACCCGAGGCCCACCACAACCTTTATTCAGCAATGAAACTTGAGGATGATCTCTCAGACATTGGCACGTGGAAATCTCCGCTGCTCATGGGAAGATATGTGGCATCTTCTGCTTCTTCATCTAAAGGTATGTGGTACATTCCGCTACCTTTTGGGGATGGGGTAGAAAGGGACCGAAGAGTGACACTTGGCAGCCTCTGTTGCTTTTAGCACTTAAGTAAAATGAAAGGATGCCTTTATGTGTTGAATGAAATCATTGGACCAAAGTCTCCTAGATGACGACACGTGGTGGCTTGCAATTTTTCTCCAAAAAGGTATTTGAGGGCCTTCACAACTGCCACTTGGCACTTTCTTCCTTCTATGTTGCTTTATGTTGAAAATATTTGAATGAAGTGTGGATGCCAATATGAGACACAGATGTTGACACGTGGTGCATTCTACTTAATTGCTATTGCGTATGTGGCACGGTTCGAAGTTCTCAAAAGTTACAAAAAGGGGACTCGGGTAATGCCAACTATCGGCTTTGTCTCCCAAAAAGTGACACTTGGAAGCATTCACTTGAACTAATACTTGGGCAAAAATGAGACGAAGGAAACAAGGGGAAAAAGACCTGCTCAAAGGGTGACACTTGGCAGCTTCCACTGCATCTCAACACTTAGGCAAAACAAATCGGCCCTCTACTTCAAAATTCTATCACTTCGCTTGAAAAACCGAAATTGCAGTGCTTGACTAAAAATAATTGAATACTACGTAGAGTAGGAAATTAATCTATAGTTATTGGCGACCATTAGGGCTTTTGAGCCTGCTAAAAAAAACCCAACTCTCGTTCGATAAAAATTTCAAAACTTACAGCTTCAAAAAAGCTGTCTAGAAGATAGACAACTCATGGTCGGATAATCCTTACTTGTTCTACAACTCATCAAAAGCCAAATCCAAGCTAATGAGATCCTTGTGCGAGAAGGTTTGCAAGACCTGGGCAGTGGCTTTCAGCTTGGATTCTAGCAGGAAAATAGGAATTAGAACAGTTTCAACCACAGAGGTTGGAGAATCATCCCACAAGCTCTGAAAAACTATTTGATCCCTTTGCTTGGCTAACATCAATGGTTGGATTTGGTCCACATCCTCACATCTATAAATGGGGAAGGAAGGCCCAGTCACACCAGATCTTTAATGTGTTGCCTCATTTCACCGATGCCTTCTTTGATGACATTGAGACAACTTTTATAATTGTTGGCTATGGCATTATGACTGAGCTCCTTGTTGACCTATTTAACAGTGGCCATTCTATCATGAATCCCCGTGGCTACCAATTTTGCATCCCTTGAGCTGTAGAGCTTCTCTAGTAAAGAATGAGAGTCTGTGACTCTCTGAGAGATCGTGGCCAGAGTGCTCTGTACCAGATTCTCAACCATCTCACATAGTTGCTGTGCGTGGTGTAGGAAGGTGAAAAGTGGCCTAAGCTAGAGAATCTCCAAAGAGATTCTCTCCCATGCGGACTTGTAGATTTCCTTCACCAACTACACCATTATGACACCTCTTGGCCTATTGGCTAGCTCAATTGCTATTTACACGGTCTGCTGTTGCTCTGCCTGGAGTTGGGCTTGAAAAGCCGCACCCTTGTTCTGTTCTTCTAGTAACCTTTCTTGTGATTGGGTAACCTATAGTTGGAGTCCTTTGACCCTTCCTTGCAATGTTACATTTTCCCATCTTAGAGCTGTTGCTGCATCTTTGGCAAGTACAAGCTCTACTTTCAAAGAATCATTTTGGGCCTGAATTGCTCATTGAGTCTAGAGGGAAATAGTATCTTGCAACTGTTTCTGTAGACTAGCTATCTCATTGTTCTTCTAGTTTATTTGTTCAGCCAAACTATTGTAGTTTGCCTTTTTCATGGCCAAGTCAGCGTCTATCTTCTACAGTCTCCTTGATATCCTCAAATAATCTTTTGTGACTGTAGAAGTGGATTCGGTCATGAGCTCGACTCTGTCTTGAGGCCTGACCAGGGACATGTCGATGGCCACTACATTCATGGTGTAGTCTTTTGGCTGCATTTGTTTGCTCAGCTTGGCAACGTTGGGTGACAAATGGGTCACCATCAGCTACTGTTGAATGGGGTCAAATTATGACGTCAAATATGGCACTGCCAGTGCTTTATTCTTTTTACTCCTCTTTTTCTCTAATCGGGCTTCTCTTTCCTTCCTTGTGGCATCAGCCTGCATCTGGAAAGTGGAAGGGGACACAATATATCCCCCTGCGAAGGGAAATCCTTGTAGCAGGCCGTATTGGAGAGCCATTGGCTAGTTAGGGGTGAGTTGAAGGGGCATTTTTATGGGAACAGAGGGGGGGGGGAAATAGGGTAATGTTAAGGCTTAAGGCATCAAGGATGAAGTGAATTTCAAAATGGGAATGGCAGTAGTGGCAAGAGGTGTCATTTGGCTGGGTGGAGGCATGGATTGAGAGGGAGGAGGGGGAGTAATTCCTACCTGAGGAGAAGTTGCTCTGCACTGGGCACTATGAAGGTTGTTCTTCCTCTTTTGGGTCCAATTGGAGCTACACCCTTCTTCTCTTCCCAGGTGTTTCTGATGTTCTTGGCATCTCTAAATCTCTTGTATAATAACCTGGTATGAACCTTTTGCAAGATAAAAACATGCTTGTTGTAACAAATTTCACTAGGTGCCACAATCACAATGAGAAAGATATTTTCACAGGAATGCTTGAGAGTTTGTAAACTTTAAAATTTGCTAAGGGATTTTTATGGGCCTATCAAGTCCCAAATAACATTAAATTAAGGTGACCGTTAGCAAATCCTACTCAATCTTTAGGAAACAGTGAGGCAGACACATTATGCAGCACAAGGTACCTTGGAGATTTTGAAAGATTTGGGGAAGCATTTATTGCGGCAAAAAATAAAGAATTAAAGAATTTCTAAGATGCTGACTCTGCATTTAAAATGCTTATTTTAAAGGAAAAGCAGGAAAGCAAAAAACAAAACAAAGCAATGCGAGAATGGAAACTACCTAACTACATTCATTACAAATCCTTATTTTCCTTCGGGATTGAAAATGAACTTTCCCACGTCCTCTTTATGACAAGCCAACTTGCATTGCCATACCAGTGATTGCAACAGATATGTCATTAATGGAATGTTCTCTGCACTAGCCACACAGGTCTGCCTACACTCGATCGAGTCTAAGCAAAACATGTATTCGACACCTACAAACTCTTCTTGTCCTTGAATGCCCATCGAATACTGGTTCTTCATGTTGTCGGGTGTCATCAAGAAATCATGGGATATTGGTTCTTCATGCTATGCCTTTTGATATCTATTATCTTTCAGCACATCTTCTTCAGATTCCAGCTTTATTTCATCATCATGCTCTTTGATGACTTCATCCTCTTGCAAGGATGAATTAAAAAGCTGGCATCTCTTCTGCATACTCATTTGAATCTCAGGGCTTTCTTCTTCATCTGAAACTAGCTCAGTGCCTCCTATCTCAATGACTTGGTCGAGGGAGTGTCCATATTCCTCCATATCCTCTTGCAAAGATAGGAAAAAATCTGAAATGATCTCCTCCTCATCAGAAGTTAAGGAAAAAGCTTACAGCTTATCCTCTTGCTCATCAAAAGGGGAGTCTATGGTGATCTCCTCTTCTGTACTGATATAATCTTCTTGTTTGGCCATGAATTGAGCGTATTCTTCTGCATACTCAATTGCTTCCTTTAAAATATATTCTTCTTCAAAAAGGAGGAAAGAAGAAGGCTGTGATGGAAAATAAGAAGCCTCTTGAGTAAGGGTGTAAGGAATTTGAGGGGAAAGTAAGAGTTTGGGATCCTCTTCCCTTGCTGCTATCATACACTCTACATTATTGGGGAATTGGTCTTGACGATTTTGACCTTGTTCACAAATAGGGGTGGCATATGTTTGATATGGGATTTGTGGTGGTGGGTATGAAGTTTGGTAGACTTGGTAAGGCTGGTTCTCATGAACGCTTAGCCTATCTTATAGGAATGCAATCAATCCACACACTTCTAACATCTCATATGTAAGTTCTTGCCAATTCACCCTCTCAATGGGATCCCACTCACTTTTAATCAAGTTTATTGCATCCCTTACTTGATAGATGATATGACAAGGAATCTCTTGGCCATATCCCCCTTATGCTGTCAAGCTCTAACACATATTTTTTAAATCCTAGCAATGCTTTTTTGAAAGTGAAAATAAGGTTAGGTATAATATGGGATGAGACATATTGGGGGGACTGGGCATAAGACTGATGTGGCTCATAACAATATGCATCCTCATTACTCGACATGATTTTAGGAGAAGCTTGTTCTTGATAAAACATATTTGAAGGAGAATAAGACTCATAGCTATGAGTTACAGAGTTATACATACCAAAGGGATTTCTTGATGATACTGATTGATTGGTTGGTGATGTCAAGTCATTGTTGGTTTCGATAAAAACCTCCAAAAGTAGATTGGATGAAGAATACACCAAAATTCTTCAACTCCTTGAAAGATTGGTCCCACTGGGTGTGCCAAACACTATTGATGTCTTAAAATTGCGCTAGATCTTAATCAACAACAATGGGAAGTTTCGAGCTATGGGATAATGCGGCTTGAAAACAACCTCTAGATTTTAAAGAAGTTAGTCTCTTCTTTTGTATTGGGTGTTGGGGAAAAGGGATAGGAGACTAAATAGAAATGCAAAATGCAGGAATTGAAACCTAACTATGGTGATGCGCCTGAGAGTAATCCTAATCCTAACCTGAGCATAGTGAAACTATTATATGATTCTTTTACATTTAAGAGCAAACAAGTGCATGATCAATGTAAAAGATTGGAATAACAGAAATAGAGGCTCACAACAGGGGAGTCTTTTGCTGAGATACATAAATTATCAACAAAGGCATAGTGTTCAATCTTCTTAATAGAATCTTCCAATCACATTAGAGGCACAGAAGTCACGCATAATTATGTAGAACTTTAGACTCCAAAAAATGGGACAGAAGCAAAAAAAACATTTCCAATCACAACACTAGAAAATCTATAGCATAGACTACTTTGAAAATGACATAGATAACATCAACAAGGGCATAGTGTTATATTTTCTTATTGAATCTTCCAGTCATACAAAAGATGCAGAAACACACAAAGTCATATAAACCTTTCAACTCAGGAAAATGTAACAAAAGCAAATGATATTATTGGTCAAAAACTCTAAAAATCTAAAACTATGAGAATTCCCCTCCTTTTTAGATTTTACAATCCTGCTTATATAGCCTTGGATGTCTCCTTTGATCACTTTCTTTCCCACGCAATCTTCTCCATCCTTCGCTCATAAGGGACAAACAGACGGTGCCTTCAATGCTATGGGTGGCTCCAAAAATCTACCTGATGAACTATTTCATCTACTCAAACTAACTCCAGCTGATTTTCCCTCCATTTCCCTTTTGGCAACCAATACACAAAACACTCTGCTATGTTTCAAATGGGAGAGGACACTTAGATAATTTATGGAAAACTCTCCTTTAGGCATTAAAAAATGACATTTGGCACTCTCCGTCGGGTTCATCGAAAACACGTGGCCCTCTCCCTTTCCTTGGCTATGCTGTAGATTTATTCGGGACTCATAATAGGTTCTTACGGATGGCAACACCTAGCAGCTTTCATGGATTTTGAAGTAACACTGGAGGCCCACCACAACCTTTATTCAGTAATGAAACTCGAGGATGATCCCTCAAACATTGACACATGGAAATCTCCGCTGCTCTTGGGAAGATACATGGCATCTTCCACTTCTTCATCTAAAGGTATGTGGTGCCTTCCACTACCTTTTGGGGATGGGGTAGAAAGGGACCAGAGAGTGACACTTGGCAGCCTCCATTGCTCTTAGCACTTAAGCAAAATGAAAGGATGCCTTTATGCGTTGAATGAAATCATTGGACCAAAGTCTCCCGAATGATGACACGTGGTGGCTTGTGATTTTTCTCCAAAAAGGTATTTTAGGGCCTCCGTAACTGCCACTTGGTGCTTTCCACCTTTTCTACTGCTTTATGTTGAAAGTCTTTGAATGAAGTGTGGATGCGGATATGAGACGTGAATGCTGACATGTGGTGCATTCCGCTTAACTACTACTGGGTATGTGGCACAATCTACAGTTCTTGAAGGTTACAAAAAGTGGACTTGGGTAATGCCAACTATCGGCTTTGTCTCCCAGAAAGTGACACTTGGTAGCATCTGCTTGAACTAATACTTAGGCAAAAATGAGATGAAGGAAACAAGAAGGGGAAAAAGACCTGCTCAAAGGGCGACACTTGGTAGCTTCCACTGCATCTCAACACTTAGGCAAAATGAACTGACCCTCTGCTTCAAAATTTTGTCGCCTCTCCCAAAGAACCAAAATTGCAGTGCTCGACTGAAAATAATTGAATACTACGTAGAGTAGGAAATTACTCTACAGTGACCAAGGAAAATGCATGAACGTGCCCATGCATGATGTTTGTTGGTTTTAAATGGGTATAGTGTTTTTATGTTTTTTTGGCCTATAATACCCATATAAAGGGGTGGTTAGATATGCATGGGTCACCATTTTAATCCATATTGCACCAATCATACCACTTTGGTTTGATTTCAATATAAATTTGGATGATCTCTCTCTCTCTCTCTCTCTCTCTCTCTCTCTCTCTCTCTCTCTCTCTCTCTCTCTCTCTCTCTCTCTCTCTCTCTCTCTCTCACACACACACACACACACACACACACACAAACACTCTCTCTCTCTCTCTCTCTCTCTCTCTCTCTCTCTCTCTCTCTCTCTCTCTCTCTCTCTCTCTCTCTCTCTCTCTCTCTCTCTCACACACACACACACACACACACACACACACACACACGCACACACACACACACACACGCACGCACACATGCATGCACACACACACACACACACACACACACACACACACACACACACACACACACACACACACACACACACACACACACACACACACACACACACACACACACACACACACACACACACACACACACACATGCCCTAAATCATATGCATTTATCCTCGTCACAAGTGGATATGGTATTTTTGTGAGGATTTTGGCATATGAGGGACTTAATTTCAAGTGAAATCAACATAAAGGAGTGGTTGGGTGTGTGTGGGTCACCAATGCAACTTAATTTGCCTCAATCACTAATTTGGATTTAATTTGAATCAAATTAGGGTGATCATGCATAAATTTGCCTAGAATTATTTATATTTCCCTAGTCATAAGTGGATATAGTGTTGATGTATCACTTTTGGCCTATAAGGAACTAATCACAAGTAAAATCAACATAAATTGGTGGTTAGATGTGTAAGGGTCATAATATGACTTACAATGCCGCAATCAAATATTTTTTTCTTGAATTAGAATATAAATGGGGTTATCATGAAAAAATGTGCAAAAACTTGTTTGCATTTACCTTGGTCGTAAGTGAATATGGTGTTTTTGTGTCACTTTTGGCATATAAGTGACCTAATCACAAGTAAAATTGGCATAAAGGGGTGGTTGGGTGTGTGTGGATCACCAATACAACCTACATTTCCACATTTAAACCACTTTGGCATGAATTCAATCAAAATTTGAGTGAGGATTCATAAAAATGCCCCAAATTTTGTTGGACATGGTTATTGGTGTCTTAAGTTGTCATTGATGTCAAAGAGAGCATGTGGTACTAATGCATACATGACAAAGTGATCAGATTAAGAGCTTGAAGAGATATGGCACATGTACAAGTCTATAAGGATAAAAAAAAGGTTTTGAGGCATCTATAAATGTCTTGGAGGAACTTTGGTATATCTTCTTATCATTTGGAGTGAGCAAAATGCATCTTCTAGCTTAAGAGAAGCCAAATCGTCACTGCACATAATGAAAGATCTAATAATTTTGGGCATTTATTTCAAATATGCATAAAGTCAATATTGGTCAAAGGATTACATGGAGATGTTGTCTATAGTGCTAAGAAGCTACCTTGAAAATTTAGAGTCTTGAAGTGTTGTCTAGATCAAGTTTTGAAGCTTCAAAGTTACTATAACAGACTATAATGGGCTAGAGACCGTCAAGTTTAACCACATCAAAGACTGAGGTCATTGGTCTCGAAGATGAAACGATGAGTACTTAATCATAAATATTGAGATCAATGGTGCATATGAAGTCAACATGTCAAAGGTTACATGCATGGGTGGTAAGTGTCACAATATCACTAGTTTGATATAAGATCAATAGTGAGTGGCTGATTGTACTGACCAAGATCAACAGTGCAGGACAAGTCAAAGAGTGAATAATGCACATGAGACTACCAAATGGCACAAGCACAAGGTAATTATAGTAAAGTGATTAAAAGGCATTTAGGGTGCTAAGTGTCATAATTTAAAGAGTTCTAATCAAGATCTAATGGTGTGCACTACAAGATAAATACCAGGCTACTAAGCAGAGATCAATCATGCATATGTGGTCAAGATTGCCAGAAATCATGAGATGAGGTCAACATGTTCAAGATTTAACATTTGGATAGTGGAGAACTGAGAGTTAAAGTTTGAGCTACTTACAAATAATATTGATGGTGCCAATTAAGTGAAGAGAATGAGATGTGTTATAAGTGATCGAGGTTTAACTGTGATCATTTGGATTTCAATATTTGAATTTAATGAAGGAAAGACTAGTGATTGGTTTTTGAGTCATAACTTTTGATCTATGTAGAATTTGATGTTGAATTAAAAATCAAAGTTGTAGAGTACTTCAAGGTTCATTTGGTAGTATTCATTTAAAGGTATAAATATTTGTTAAGTTAAAGTTATTGAGCTCCAAATTTGACTGTGTATTCGTTCATGCTCTGCAAGTAACCCAAGAAGGGTAATTGAGTTATTTTTTTATGGTATTTCAATGTTTTGAGATGAGATAACTATCAAAGAATGTTGTAGAATTCATGAGGACCATATATGTGGATTATGAAGGTTTGATTAATCATATTCAATATGATCAAAGGATTAGAAGGTGACTGTGTGTTCGTTCATGGTGACTATATGCATAGAATTTTGTTTGAGCGAATTGAGATTTAGCAGAAGGGTGTTGTTATTATTGTTATCACTTAAGGAGGACTTATAGATTGTGTGACATGGGTCCATGTATTTTAAAGTATTCTTGTGTTCTTAGTTTTCTTGTTAAAGTGTCAAAGAGGTGAGTGGGTCTTCATAGGACCTAAAAGGTGACTTAGGCCTATTTGAAATAGGGTTGTGCTTAAATATGACCCATGTTATATCCCTTAAGGGTAAAGGTATGTGTTGTGTCTAATAAAGAAGGTTTTGATCTTAATAATCATGAAGAATCTATAAAATGTGAAACCAAATTTGATGGTTTCTGGGATTGTTAAATAGACTTGTGTAGACTTGTGGAATATATGTTGAGAGATGGATAGAGACCTGTATGATCTGAGCAAAGAGAAGGTGTATGTTGTGTGGATGAGTTAAGAGGTAGTTCATAGAGAGGACTATGTGGATGACCTTTTGGTCATGTATATATTGTGATTATAGAGTTGATGTAGGTTTATGGCTGAGGATGAATAAAGAAGCTTAGAGAGATACAAAAGGGTACTTTGGTTGCCTATGTGAAGCAGGGTTGAGAGAGTGTTGAGGATTAAAGAGAGGTGTTATATATTGTGATTCCATTAGATTGATATTCAATCATAATTATAGAGATGTTGATTTCATAAGTGTTGTGTGGGTGCTCAACATCTAGACCAAGTGGGTGTTTGTTCATACTTAGGGGAGGGTGCTCCTTGTAAATTGGGTGTTTCACTAAAGGGGTATCTTGTTTGTAATATCTTATAGGATAATTAGTTCATCTGTTTTCAAGGTTGAGAGTGGGTTTTATTCCCCATGAGGGTTTCCCATAGGAACTATGTGTTGTGTGTTTGATCTTGTGTGTGCATTAAATGAATGAGATTTCTTGTTAATGTTTCTTGATCAATTTGATATATGTTAATTGATTAATAGTCTAAAAGATTTGGAATTAAAATTAAATATCTACCTTCACTGATTTACCCCCTAGTGATTGTACCTCCAACAATTGGTATTAGAGCAAGGCCTTCATTACAATTTTAACCACTTGAAGGTGATCTAAATTATAAAATAGATGCAAGGTTTTCCTACAGATCAAGCACCGCTATTTAATGGGTCAAACTATGCTTTCTAGAGTGAAAATATGAGGACATACATCATGTCTCTAGGGTTTGATATTTGGTAATCTATCATATATGGATATATTACGCTAGTTACTCTTCCAACTAGTGTTGCAAATAAGAAGTTGAGTGAGAATAGCTCAAAAGCTATGAATGCTATCATATTTAGTCTATTAGAGGTTGAGTTCACCAAAGTGATCCATTGCAAGTTTTCTACGAAAATTTGGGTAAAATTATAGACTATCTATTAAGGAGACTCAAATGTAAAATTGGCCAAGTTGTAAAACTACCAAAAGCAATTTGAGAGTCTAAATATGAAGGATGAAGTCACTATGGCATCCTATCTTATAAATTATGGAGAGGTAGTAAACATGATCATAGGTCTTGGATAGATGATCGAAGAACCTACTATAGTTTAGAAGGTATTGAGGACCATTACACTCAAGTTTGATTTAAAGGTTTCTATTGTAGAAGAAATTCATGATCTCACTCAGATGAATATGTATGAACTACATGGGATTATTATTGCCTATGATATGATACTTGATGAGGATAGACCTCCTAAGAAATAAGTTGCTTTCAAGGTGATCAAGGAGACAAAAGCCAAGAAGATCAAGTTAAGTCTTAAAGATTTTGATCTTATTGAAGATCAACTTGAAGCTTTGATTGCAAGAAAACTGAATGTAGGATTAGGTAAGTATGAAGGAAGACATCCTTCCAAATGTTTTTCATGTGGTTAAATTGGTCACTTTGCAGCTAGATGTCCTCATAGAGATAAGCCTGAACTCAAATAAGCTTCTAAGGAATCACATGAGGTTAAACACAATAAATCTGAGGGTCTTAGAAAGTAAACAAAGTTATTCAATAAGAAAAATGGAAAGAAAGAATCATATAAAAAAGTAAGAGCCTTTACCATGAAGAAGATAGTAACTCATCTACAGAAGACTAGATAAGATAGTCAAAAAGTTCACAAGGGAATAATGGCATCATTTGTTACAAGTGTCAAGGTTTTGGTCATATTGTAAAGTTTTGTAATACCCTCATCAGGAGACTAGATGATCAGGTGCATGAAGAAATTCATGAAACTTCAAGGAATCATCATATATCTAGAGGTATGTACATTATGAGAAACCTCATTTGTTGTAAATGTCATAAGAGAGGTCACGTAACAAGTTTCTATAGGAATGATTAGTGATCTACTTCAAAAAATGCTAGTCCTTTCATAAAGAGAAAGAGCCATAGTGAATAGAGGCCTAAGAAGGTAAATAAAACAATGGTAGTTAGTTGGTTTACTATATACATTTAGATTTGGAATGGAATTTGGTGTAAAGTATGTAGGATTAGTTATTAGATTCTATAAATTTTTACTTATATAGCCTCATACACTACCATCAAATCTAGACACTAACATCAATGCTACTATTTGATTATGATGTAGGTGTCTAGTATGGAATAATGATTGGATTTGGATATGACCAACTTCATTATTATAGTTTTTTTCATATTTCTACTAATGTATTAAAATATGGGATATAGGTTGCTACTCTTCACTAATTAATGAAAACCATAGCTCTTCACCCTCATCACCCTTGGAACGAGTTTGCTAAAAATGGGTTAGTGGCTCATGGTGTCGAGCGTCCCAAAAGACCCTCTGTCAATGGGCAGTAACTACATATCCAATCCTCCAAGGAGAGTCTCATAATTACGTATTTATCCCATATGTGTGAGAAAGTGTGTGCACAAGGGTGTAGTATATTATATGAAGATGCATGCAGTGATATATCTTGTAATTAAACAAATATTGTTCATGGATTGCTCTTTGAATGCTTTAGATCTGTAATATGACTTATCCTTTTCTTGATATAAAAATAGGGATGAATATGGAATAATAGAGTGCTTGTGTAGTTGATTGATTTATATTTAGTAGGTGTTTGCATGGTATTTGATATATAAGGAATGATAAGGCTTATACTTGTATTTATACCGCACCTTTTGAAAATATCTCATGGTAGGGTTTAATAAGACAATTAGTTCGACCCATGGGGTTTGATAGTTTTTAATTTGGATGAATTTTGGATACTAGATAAGATATAAAGATTTAGACACTACCATTGGTGGTAGTGTGCCTCTGTGGCTGGTAGTGTTTAAAAGGCTAGAAAATAGGTATGGATCTGAACCTGATAGTGAAATATGTTCATAAGGTTTTAAGATTTTTGTGTAGTGCAAGAGATATAAGTCATCATAACAATATGAATTGAGCTAAGAGATAATCATTTAGGCACAATGAGATGGAAAATGGAAGCCTTTTAGTAATAGGTAGGCTTAGATTTGAAGGGATAGCCCTGATAGATATTTGTCAAATGTACAAGACCGAGATGCTATAAATATTTAGTTTTGGTATCTACAAATGTTGGTGTAATCAATTATAACACCATATTATTAATTTTACATAGGTAGTCAGTAGGTTAACATATTTTTTATTTTATAAATAAGAAACTTTTAGATATGCAACTTGTGTATACACAAAATGTTTTCATCTTTATCATTTATTGACAATTTATCCTATAAGGGCTTGTTAATGTATCAATTTTGCTAATTGCACATACTAAGGAGTCTGTGAATAATGGGGTGGGATCAGTCATGATACTTTTTACGATATTTTTGCCCACTATTATTTCATACCTTTATTACATAAGTCTATTTTTTTTTAAATATTTTTCCCCGCTATTATTTCATACCTTGATTACATTAGTCTAACTTTTTTAATTGTCTTTCCATCTTATCTCATTATCTGCTTTTTGTCTAGTATTTTTGATACCCTATATTCCTACTATATCGACCAAGCTTATAAAATGTGTTTCCTACATGTTTATCCATGTAATATATTAGCCTAGATGATGTTGTTCAATTTTTTCCCTACCTTCCCTATTATATCGATTAGGCTGATATAATTTTGAGTCAATTGACATCCTTTTAGACTATATTGACCTAACTGATATTGTCAACTTAGAGTTTACAATGATTTATGAATTTGAATCAGTATATATATGGGTCATATTTATCATTCCCAACACACAAAACTTTTATTATTTTATTGTGCTCGCATTTCTACCATTAAGCACTAAAAAGAGGACTTAGAGGTTATAGTCTTATTCTTGGAGGTCAAATCATCATGCCAAGTCTTTAAAGGTTAGTAAGATAATTTGAATCAAATAGGTACAAATGGTATTTGGAGTCCCAAACTAAATATATATAGGTATTCTTGATTCCATTTAAGGTGTTCACCTAATACTTCTCAGAAAGTGCCACTTGAGCCAAAGGTGGTGATTGATGCATTGACAGGTGAATCTAAAGGTAAGTATATTTATCCCTTCTCTCTTTCCTTTATTTACTTATTAGATGGGTCTTATTTATTTATATTATTATAGCATGTATATTGTTGTCATTGTTTAGGTTCTTCATTATATTGAATAAGTTGGTATGATATAGGGTTGTTTAGGCTTTCCATTTTCACCTTGGGTTATATATACCACCTATATAGTTGACCATTGCACCACATAATTTATTTAGTTTAGCTTTATCTCTATCTTGGATCTAAAATACCCTTGCTCATTAGTTCCTTGCATGTATTTTATTTATTATATCCTTGATGCACCCCTTTTTTACAACCTTTAATTTATCTTGAGACCTAGTCAGGCCCCAAAACCCATATTTTAGGTGTAGGCTTTAGAACCATACACCCATGATATTGATTCAGGATTACCATCTACTAGATATACAACCATTATAGGCCATTACCTACTAATCTCTTGAACACAAGATCTAGTTTGATTTTTTATTTTTATCCTAGTCTATAAATAGCAAGAGGATTGTTATAGTGATCATCTTAGGCCACATACATTCTAGTGAACTTGACATGAATCCTATACCATGGTTGGTTAAATTGTCTTCACATTTCCATTTTACTTAGCATTATCTTTCAACCCAACTGTATTGGTCGATCTAATTCTATTCTGAAAGAGTGCACCAAGATCTCTTAATAGATTTCACGCAATCAATGTTGAATCCTGTGAGGTAGTGTGAGATCTCCAAAAGTCCAAGAGAAGGAAAATAATGCATTACCCGATTATTGCAAAAAGTGAATGAGTTGATTAACTTGATAAACCTTCTAAAAAGGAAAAGTGGGGTATATATAGGGAAAATTAGGGAAACATGAAGAAACCCCTAATTTTCATAATTAACTAATTAAAATTAAATATAATTAGACTATGGACCCTTTACAACTATCCTAAGAAAGCTTAAATAACATAGAAATGCCATACGGCAGCGTAGACAAAACCTAGTGGCCCCTTAAGCATAGCCTAGGTGAGATGAGAATTGGGTCCTAGCATTGAAACCCTGATGAGGTACCCAAGTACATAGTGATGAATGTCCATAGGAGGAAGAAGAAGGTGGAGTAACCCTAACCCTAATGAGAGCTTGTAGATGAACAAATTTACTCTTTTTGAAGGGCTTGGTCAAAATATCTACAATCTACTCCAACGTTGGATATAATCTCCTTGATGAAATGCATGTGAATATTTATGTGCTTCGTCCTTTGATGGAGAACTAGATTCATATAAATCTAGATCATGCTTTGGTTGTCACAATATATTATTGTTGGCTTATGAAACTAAACACCAAACTCACTGAGAATCCCCTGAATATAGATTGCTTTAGTGGTGGCATTGACAACCCCTCTATATTCTGCCTCTATGGATGATAAATAAATTGCATGCTACTTCTTACTTGACCAACTGATTGGACTCAAACCAAGTGAGAAATTGTATCCTGAATTGGATTTTTGACTCTGAATATCTCTAGCCCAATTTGAATTTGTGTATCTAATCAAATCAACCTATGTTCCTACTCTATAGTGTATCCCATAGTTGTGTGGACCCTTAATGTAGTGAAGAATCTTATTTGTTGTTTTCCAATGTAACTCATGTGGCTCCTGCACAAACTATGAGACCAAACCATCTTCATAGGATATGTCAGGTATAGTGTGTTTGAGATAGATAAGACTTCTCATGAGTTGTTGATACGGTGTTTCATTAACGAGTGGTGTAGGACAATCAGCCTCAAGCTTCACACTAGACAAGAAGGGAGTAGCAGCTAGCTTATAATCAGCCATGTTAAACATCATAAGTAAATCAAGAGAATATTTGGAATGTGATAAAGTTATCCTAAAATCTAATTGAATGATTTCAATATCGAGAAAGTAGTGCAGTAATCCCATGTATGTCATTAAAAATCTATCCAAAAGTATAGTTTTCACTATTGATATGGATAATTGTGAGCTCCTTATAATTAGTAAGTCATCCACATAAATAAATAGGATCAATAAAGAATCATCTTGCTAGAAAATGTAGACATTCAGATCGAACTGGCATTTGGTGAACCCAACTATGAGGAGAAAGGATTCCATCTTGGCATACCATGCCCTAAGAGCCTGTTTGAGTTCGTATATAGATTTCCTAAGTCTGAAAACTAAGGAGGTACCTTCCATATATCCTTATGGTTACTCCATATATATCTCTTCTTTGAGGTCACCATGTAGAAAATCACTCTTTACATCTATTTGGTGAACATCCCACTGATCTACTACTGTGATGGCTAAAATGAGTCTTATAGACATCATCTTGGCTACAGGAGCAAATGTCTCAGTATATTCTATGCCAAGTACCTGAGAAAATCCCTTTGCATCTAGACGAGCTTTGTACTTGTCGACTGACCCATCTGTACCATACTTGGTCTGATAAACCCATTTACAATGGACCAATTTCCTTATTTTAAGAAGAGGGACCAAATCCTATGCTTTGTTCTTGATTAGGGAATTGTACTCTTCCTACATAATATAATCCCATTCTTGAATGCTAGATGCCTCGTCAAAGGTTTGTGGATCTGAGGCAATGGCTAAGTAGGCATGTGAAGTCCCTTGAAATTGTGATCATGTCTACCTTATATTTGATGGATTTCCAACCCATCCTCTAACACTTTGAAGTGTATGTCTAACCCAAATAGGACAAAAATTTTATGAGATTAAATAATTATGAGGTGAGTCCTCATCATCTATAGTGTTAGTGTGATATGGAGGAGTATCCTCATCACTGTTGTCATCACTTGAACTTGAAGAAGAAGAAGATTCATCCTCATCATCAGGAGGATCTTGAGATGGATCTATGCCACTATCAAAAGTGGAATCAATGTCCAGTGAGACTTTTGAAGAGTCTGAAGTGCCATGATTGTGTTCAAGTGGGCCCTCGTGAAACTTGGCACTCCTTTAAATGAAAAACTCATGAGTTTTAGAATGGAGAAGCCTATATCCCTTAACACCCTATGCATACCCCATAAAGATTCAAGACTAACTCTGAGGGTCCATTGCAGGTGATCCAAACACTTGAAAGTGATATACTAAGGGCTTATGACCATCCCAAGCTTTCAAAGGTGTGATTCCCTTCAAGGCTTTGTGTGGAACTTGATTCTAAATGTAATATGCACAATTCATTGCTTTAACCCAATATTGAGGAGCAAGAGACTTTGATTGAAGCATGTAGTTTTCCATTTACTTCAAGGTATGGTTATTGCATTCAGACACACCTTTCTATTCAGGACTGTATGGAGCTGTGTGTTGCATCTGAATCCCCTCTAATGTGAAAAACTGCTCAAACCTTTTGTTGACATACTTTCCACCATTGTCAATCCTTAAGATTTTAATGGAACATTCTAACTGCTTCTCCACAAGTGAGCCTCAAAAATTCATCGATGAATGTGAGCATGTTTTTGTCTTATTGAATGATAGTTTTGGAAATAGACCTGCTAAGTCACTACGGACTATTCCTAACTTATGTTTGGATCTCCTTGCTTTGCCCTTGTCATATTTCTCTTTCAGATGCTTACCAATAATGAATCCATTGCATAGACCATCTAAGAATTTGACTTTATGTAACCCTAAAATCATGTCTTGATGATTGAGTTATTCTAGGTAACAGTAGTTTAAATTGCCAAATTGTTCATACCATAGTTTGCTTACTCCATCTGCATGAGTAAGTAGTGTGGCTGAGTGATGATATGGGGTAAAATGTGAGAAGTTATACATCATATACTGATGATTGGTCTTCCCATAAGCCACTATGGTGTCACTGTGTAGATCCTTGATGACCACTGAATCAAGTGTGAGCTCAACTCACTTCTTTGAACCTATGTGAGTGATTTGATATATTGATAAAAGATTGGTGGATAGTGAAGGAACACACAAAACATCATTGGAGTTCCCGTCACTTACCTCGATTGATATTTTATCACTAACTTTTGTTGAAGTGTCATCACCCATGAGAATTGAATGCACAGAACATGATTCTATTTTTGAATATAGATCCTCTATGAAAGCCATGTGATAGGAAGCACCTAAGTCAATGACCCAAGTCAAAGGATGAGAAGCTACTGCAACAAGTGCATTGCCCTTATTTTTACCCTTTTTTATATCTTTACCTTTTGCATAATATTGTGTTGATCTGTTGTGAAATGAGGATTTAAGAACACTATAGTTGTTCTTCTTAAGCATCTTAGTCAAGGTGTCAATATTTATTTTCATGTACTGAGATTCATCATGTCCAAGTTTATTGCAAAATTTTCATTTGAGTTTCTCCTTCTTAGGTTTCCCACTTGAAGAGGACTCATTTGGTGATGCCTTTAGCTTGGTATCTAATTTTTTATTCTTCTTGTAGTCATGATTAGGTTTAAACTATTTATTCTCCTATTTTCCACTGCTATAAGGCTTCTTCTTATCCTAATTGACAATCAAGGCATGTGATTTTGAAGACTTCAGTGCACCCATTTGAACTAACTTATCTTGCTCCTATGTTAGATTATAAAAAACTCATCAAATGATGGCATTTTTTAAGTGGATCCAAGTGCACGTTTGTTAGCATGAAATGTAGAGACAAAAATTGAATAATTGTGACCCATTTTTACAAACATGGATATAATCAATTGGTCATCTATTTTATTAATGCCGCATTGTTTCAACTACAATCTCAATGATTTGAAATTTGTAAAGAAGTCTTGTAGGGTGTCATAGTCACCTGGGCTCAATGTTATGAGCTCATTCTCTAGCTCATGACCCCTCATGATGTCCTACACTCCAAAAATCTTGTCTAGGATTATCTAGACTTCATTGGAGTTTTTGTAGATTCAACATGAAATAGGAGGTCAGGAGACATTGACAAGAATATAAACCCATAGGCCTCATCACCTTTATTGTACTACTTAACCTTTTCTACATTTTTAGATGGTTCATTTTTCTCACCCATAGTAATCTAATAGAGTCCTTTACCTCTCAAAGTGAGTTGTATTTTAGACTTCCATTCTAGATAGTTAAATGGTGTGAGTGGTTCGCTGTTTAGATCCATCCGTGCAGATCAGAATGAGATAAATTTCAGAATTGAAATGAAAGAAAAAATATAAATCACACAGTACAAGTACCCCCTAAACTATCAAGAATACCCCCTGAAGTTACAATGCACACATGCTCAGTATGAGAGGGACATTGGGCACAGTCGATAATGCATCTAAGAGGAAATGTACAAAGGTTTAAATAGAGTTTTAAGCTATTACACCATGTGAAAAATGGATGTTACAAAATTCTAGAAATAATGTCACCAATATGTAGATATTGAGAAAATATGCACTTTAAAAAAAATTGTACTTAAAAAAGAGCTATGGATTGAAAGTTATAGCACTTACAAGTTCTTACACCCACATATTCCTAGACCCTTTCCAAAAAAGGAAAACTTTTATCAAACTTGTGTTTTTTCATCTAAAAATCCAAAAATAAAAACAACTTTACTCTATTTTTTCATTACCTTTCACCAAAAATTTGATGCCCTCTTGAACATCACATGGGTTTCCAACACTGCTTTACTTTGAGTTCTTGAAACTACTTTACTTCAGAATTTTTAATGCAATAAGACTACTCCAAAATATTGATTGGGTCTTTCAATGTTGATCGGGTTTTTTCAACTACTTTACTTCAAACTTTTGATACAATAAGACTAATCTAAAATCTTGATTCAATTTTGTAGTGTTGATCAAGTTTTTTCAACTGCTTTGCCGCTATCAGAGATTAGTAATACCACTGCTAAATCCTGATTACTTTGAAAAATTTGAGGTTGAGAATCCTGATTGCTTTTTGTAGAGTATTTTAGGTTTCTTGAGCTGCTTTACTTACTTCACGAGTTGGAAGTAAAGTAATGCCAAAAACCTGATTTAGTCTGTGAGCATTTGTTAGGGTTGAGAACCTTGATTACTTCCTAGTTGTCAGCACTTAGAATCTAGATTGCTTCTTCCAGGAGTACTTTGGGGTTTTCAAGCAACTTTACTTAACTTCATGAAAATGAAGCAAAGTAATGCTGAAATCTTGAATGGGTCTAGCAGACAAGTTGTAGTACTTAGAAAACCTGATTTGGTTTAGAATCAAGTAATGGCCCTCTAAAAACCTGATTTGGTTTACATGATTATTTTTAGGGTTTGTAGATTTGATTACTTCATATGTACACGCATCTAACCAGATGGAATAAATTGAATTTTTGGAAAATCTACAAATTTTCTCAAAAATCTAAGAACAACCCATTTTAGATCTCAAAAAACCCACAAAATATATGTAAACGGAGTTTTCATCGAAGTCATTTTAACATTATTTTTGATGTAGATTAATAAAATTCCTTTAAGGTCAAAAAATGGCATCCAAGACAAAATAAAAATCGTAGCAAGGTGAATGCATGGATGATATTACTAGGGAGTTTGATGCATGAGGCTGTTAGGAAGGCTTTGATACCATGAAAGAGTGTGCCAAGATATTTAAACATATTTCATGAAATCAATGTTGAATCCTATGAGGTAGTGTGAGAGATCCAAAATTCCAAGAGAAGGAAAATAATGCATTACCCAATTATTGAAAAAAGTGAATGAGTCGATTAACTTGATTAACCTTCCAAAAAGGAAAAGTGAGGTACATATAGGGAAAATTAGGGCAACATGAAGAAGACCCTAATTTTCCTAATTAACTAATTAAAATTAAATATTATTAGCCTTTAGACCCTTTATAACTAACCTAAGGAAGCTTAAATAACATAAAAAGGCCATACAACTGTGTAGGCAAAACCTAGTAAGAAAAAACACTACACTAACAGGTTCTCTCTATCTACAACTATATTGGCCAACTTAATATATTTTCTCTATCCAATCAAATTTATAGGCTAACCCAATAAAATTTTATTTTTAACCCAAATTTATTGGCCACTGACTAGATACAACCATATTTTTATTTGTTCCATAATTGTATCGGCCAACATGATATAGTTATCTATGTAAGCCATTTTATTGGCTAGCCCAATACAGTTCATTTTTTTTATTTATGCATCATGTAGTTATCTAAAATGTCATTTTAATGTAATGAGTGTCAATTTATACCATCCTATCCTTAGCTTAGTCCTAGACCTATCTTAGGGCATCTTTTGATCATTTTCTATCTTTTATGCATGTCTAGCCTATTCCTAAACATACCAAGAGCCACATTGAGCCACCACCTAGGCATCCTCGATCATATTTCACTCATTCCATCCACCTATAAAATGGCATGAACCCATTAGTATATATCACATTTTGTTATTGGAAAAGGGGACAACACTATTGACCATTAGCATGTTTTGTCTCTAACAGATATCTTACCACTCCCCAAAGCATCTTAATCTTGGCCTAGACTCATTTCATGTCTCGATAAGCATTAGAACACCATATAAAGATCACTCTCATTCATTTATCCCCTAGATGTAAATTATCATGAACAAGATAAAAAAAAATTATGTAAATTACGTTTATTGATCCCTCTTTCTACATATATCCATCTACAACAACCCAAAGCTTAGTTTTACCCAAGTTTCTAGTCTCATTTCACACTCAAAGCATTAAAATTGGAATTCATACTTAGGCATACTAGCATCACTCTCATTTGCACCAATTCTGAGATTGGGATAACTACCTTGGTCTTGATCCTCTTCTGAGGTATTGGTACGTAGGAAGCACTAAGCACATGGGGTGTTAAGGTCTTGCCCAACCTACCCTGATAACATCACTCTTCTTCCACTTGTGTTCATCAAAACTATAAAAATCATGGAGGATTAGATTTTTCATAGTGAAATAAATCAAAGCATAGAACAAATGATGATCCATGTCCCAGTCATACAGGCATAGGATTTTTGAAATAGAGTGAAGGTCTACCCATAATTTTACTACTTCACTTGCATAAGGTCATTAACACAACATAGAAAGTCAATAATATAGTGTGTTATTGGAAAATAGGGTCACATTTTTATTTGAAGAGGGTTCTAACACATATTCTCTACTGACAACATTCTACCCTAATCCTGCATCACTTCTTAGCCCACCACTTATCTATCTCAATCATATTTTCTAGTTAAGTACACCTTTTCTAATTCATTGTTATTTATAGAATATTTAAATAAATCAATTATTATATAAATCAATGGTTATAGATACTATAGTATGTTATTCCCTGATTTATTACTCAACTCTTTATCAACCTAGGGTTACATTCTATAATCCTAAGATAGATAAATCATTTGGTGACCCTGACTTACTTTAAACATATTACGAATGACCCTAGTGTAGTATTAAGGTTTTCCCTTCTTATTTTTCTAGAATTTTCTCAATTTTCAACCTTTTCATCATGGCAGAAGCCATTTTATATTTTTTGGTTTAAATTCTTGTAGTTTGTCTTACATGCTTATTACCTACAATTTTTAGAATGATGCACATGTATGTCATTCCTCTCATGGATCATGTTAGAACTTAACTTATTTCACATATTGGTCCACCTTATATTGAACCCACTTATATGGAGATCATTGTTGCATGGCCAATTTTGAAATACCTTTGATTATTACTCAATGATAAAGAGCTCAAATGACTCCTTTTATTCCTCCTCCACCTAGACCCATTTACTATCTTGTCTCACATCCTACCTCTACTACTTACCCTTATCTAATAGTATATCTCATAGTTTAATCTTTTTACGAGACAAAATCATATGCCTCCTCAACCTATATAAGAGCAATTTAATCCCACAATCCTTGCTCATCCCCAACACAATATAATGGGACCTAGGGATGTTACTTTTACATAGTTTCATTTTCATGTTGCTTATACACATCTTATACTCAGAAGACAAAAAATATAATATGTTCAAAAATACAAAAACATTCAAATATTGCTCAAAAAATATAAATTTTATATTTATGCATCTCTATATTTACATTCCTTATATTTTATAGGTACTACATATGTTATATATGTTAGTTTAGTCAAATTTATCATACATACATACATACTTGTTCCCTTCAAGTGATCGTAGATTACTACAGGACTCTGGTCCTCTACACAAATCTAGATTTGCTACTTTCTACCCACCATGGGTACATACACTAATTCAAAATTTCTATATTATCCCACTGGGGGCATCATATACATAGCTTCCATTTTGATAGGTTATATCTTTCTATACTCCATATCACATGTTTTAGATTGATTATATCTTGATATTGATCATGTTATACTACACTGATTTTTTTCAACTACTACTAATACATAATTAGCTTATGTAAAACTTCAATCTTATATGTATTTTACCACATGATTATGCATACTTTCATTTCTATCTTTATTGGTTTATATTTGATTGTCTCTTTTCTTCTACATCTACTCGAGGGCATTTGGATATGCCATTATTTCATGGCTCTAAGCCAATTATTTTCAATGTGTGTATGTTTTGGACATGTTTCCATGTCCTTGTGTATGTGTACATTTTAACATGTCCTTCCATGTGGCTCTAATCCAAACTTGTGTGTTCTTTTTCATATGCAGACATTTGAACATGTCCTTGTAAGTGTTCCTTTAAACATTTGAACTAATTAGATAAATTTTTGGATTGTTCATGTAGTCTTGGGAATATTATTAGGCATTATGGGTCTCATATGGTCAATAGGGTGTGTTTTTATGATTTATAATCTTAGAGTTGTGTGTTTGATGCCTATCTAGAATTTGTCGCCAAAAGGGGAATTTGAAAATTTAAATCTTGTAACTAGGCTTTGTGTGGTATTTTTGGGTTTTGTGTGAAATAATAATGTTTATTAATGTTTGTAAGGTCATATTATGTCCTTTAAGTGTGATTAAATGTAGTTTTGACACAAAATTCATGTTCAAGATCATTGTAAAGCAAAATCTTGATTTTTAACTACCATCTCTACGTGAAGTGGTTATGTATAGGAAGTGGTTTTGCATGTTTAGTAATATATATATTAAGTTAAAATGTGGTAGTTAGAGTTAATGATATTAGGTTGTTACGGAGGATAACCTCTAAGATGACAAAGGTGGAGTAGAATATTATTCAATAAAAGTTCAAATTTTACAAGAACTCTATTTTCTTGAGAAATTTCGTATATGAATGTGTATGTAAATGATATCCATGAATAATTTGAATGATTCATAGGTTTTTTGTGGATTTTTAGGGGTCTTTGGTATGTTATAAATATCTTATTTCTCATTTAATTTATCAATAATAATATTTTTGTATTTATCTTTAGGTCACCAGTTGATGTATTTAAGCTTTAAGAATTGTGTTTTAGAATACAATCAAGCTTAAGAGAATAGAGGTGTTGAGAATGTCATATAAATGTTTTGGGTGATGATAATATGGTAAATATCATTCACTGATGAGTATAATATACTTGAACCATTATTCATCTTTTTGAAGAGAAATATTCATCTGAAACCTTTCATTATAGACCACACAGTTTGAATTTGATACATCCCTATTATGTTTTACAATCAAGGTTATATAATAAGCGAGGTATCTATGAAGGGTTGTTTAAATGAAATTTGAATTTTTTTGAGTCATAATTAGAATATATAATGTATTAATGATTATTTTAATCCTTTTTAAGGTTTCTATGTCCATAAAGAGGTACTACTTCAAGTGAAACCTACACATAGTCCTCTTAGAAGTAAGTTTGTCAATGCAGAGTCAAGATTTTTGAATAAGTTTATATGGTTGAAGGTTGTTAAGAGGATATTGAAGTGTTTTGGATCATAAAAATAGTGAAGAGTTTATTATTGATGAAAATTAACCATTTAAAGGCTTAAATATCCACCCAAAAGTGTAAGAGTTTTAAAAAAACCTTCTTGCAGTCTTGTAAGTAACCTAATTTTTGTATTTTTCCATATAGAAGCCTTTTGGGGTAATGATTATGAAATAATGAATATTAAAATAGGCATGATCAATTGGGGAAGACTCTAATCTATAGTTTTTTTCATTTTAAATTATCTAAAAATCTTTAAATTCCATTTTATGCTCTCTTCGCTTACATGGGCCTGTGGTAAGACTAACTAGGGTTTGGAAAATGGAAAATTGTATATCATTTGTTGTAACCATGGGAACACATTGAAACATTTTAATCAAGTGTATTTTAAGGTTATCTATAGGATTGAAGGTGTTTTAGGATGGTACTGGACCATATAGTATGATTTCTAATGTAGTGGCTTAGCATTAGGCCTAAAAGAGACCTAATAACATGAGAAGGGTGTGATTTAATAAGGTTAAACTAAGAATGGAGTCATGAAACTTTATGATAATATGTATAAAGATAAATTGTATCTGAAAATAATCTTATATTTTCATAACACAATCTAGATTTATGCCTAAATAAGACTACTAGAAGGGAGACTTTAAAGAGAGAAAGTGGAGATTTGTTCAGAGTGTTAAATTTGGGTTTGTGTTCTTTGTTTAGATGAATTTAAGAGTTAAAAATATATAGGATAATGGCCATAGGGACCTAACATGGAGGAAATAACATTTAATCTATGAATGAGGCCTTTAGGCCTATAAAGCTATATATAAGGAGCAAGTTTGAACTAGAGTGGAGAGTGAAGTTATGGAGATGATGGTTGTGATGATGTGGAGAAGATGATTAGATAAAGAGAATGCGTAGATACAATAAGTGGTGAATGTATCAAGTGAGACAATAAGACTATGCATGAAACAAGGAGGCTTAAAGCATCTTGAAGACAATAGTAGTCAAGAGTGTTAAGAAATGAGCAGAGGACCTATTATAGAAAGCAATCCAAGATCAGAAAGAATGGGGTCAGATAAGATTTCAGAGCCTGGTATTTACATGAGGTAAGTGCAGTGTCATTTTACATCAAGATATTAGTTTCCTTTACATCAAGTGGTATCATAGTAGGTTTTCTCTTGGAATAATTTAGGTTTTGAATATGAAAGTTTTTTATTGGATATTGTTGAAGGTTAATGAATAAGATTGTAGGTATATAGTAAGAGATGCAAAAAAAGGTTTGTGGAACCTAGAAAGTAAAATATTGGTGTGGAAAGAAATCCTTAAGGCCATAAATGCTTTGAAGATAGAAGTAAAATTGTTTTAAGATCAAAAGGTAAACTCAAGGAAAGCTTACATTAGAAAAGACCAGTCCTAGGCAAAGGAATAAAACGAGAAGAGACCCAAGTGAGTTCCTAAGAGGCAAGTGTTGATGATTTAAAATTGTGCTTGTTCTAAACACCAACAATGGGAAGTTTCAAGATATGGGACTTGCAATTTGAAACAAACTCCAGATTTTTGAGAAGCTGATTCTTCTTTATATCTAGTGTATACTGGGAAAAGGCACAAGAATTTTAACAAAAACACAAATGCAAGAAAGAAAATCTAACTATGGTGTTGTGCCTAAATGTAATTCAACCTTAATCTTGAGCACAGTGAGACTATACGTAAGATTCATTTACATTTAAGAGCAAACAAGTGCATGATCAATGTAAAAGATGGAAACAATAGAAATAGAGGCTCACATCATAGACTACTTTTGTAGTGATACATAAAATGTCAACAAAGGCATAGCGTTCAATCTTCTTATTTAAATTTTCTAGTCACATAAGAGGCATAGAAACATGCACAAGTATATAAACTTTTCAACTCAAAAAAATCAGACAAAGGCAAATGACATTCCTAATCATAGCTCTAGAAAGTCTAAACTCTTGACAACACAGCCTAGACTACTTTTTCAATGACAGAAAATATCAACAAAGGCATAGGATTCAATCTTCTCATTAATTCTCTAGTCACATAAGAGGCATAGAAACATGCACAGTTAGATAAACCTTCCAACTTAAGAAGATAGAACAAAAGCATATGATATTCCTAGTCACAGCTCCAGAAATTATAAACTCTTAATAATAATTCTCTCCAAAAATTCTCTCTGGTATCTCCTCCTTTCTGGTGATCTCTACACCCTTATTTATAGCCTTGGATTCACTCCAAATTGTCTACTTGTTCCCAATCTAATGGCCCAAATGAAATCTAACTAAACTAGAAGTGTCTAACAGAAGATATTTTATAGATTCTAAAATGATTTATCTTCTGGTAGTTCATTGGCTGAAACAAATTGTAGGATGCTCCCTTTCTCTTAAATGCTAGGTAACACAGCCAATTTCTTGAAAACCTTCTTATTACTTTAGAAGACACCGGAGGATGACACTTGCCATGTTTTGTAGCACCTATTGAAGACATGCGGTGTTGGGGATCAACCAACAAGGTTGATTACTAATATGCAGGCAACTAAATGTGGAATTAAATCAGAATGATAAGTAACTAGAATCAGAAATAGCAAAGAACAAGAGATACAAGAAACCACCCTGAAAACTTATATTAAACTCTTTACAAAAGGAATACAATTGAAGAAACTTCTTTTCTTCCACACCTCTCTCAAATGTACAGATCTCTTTCTAGATCTCTTTCCCTCAAGAATTACAATCAACTCCAACAACTTGGAATGATTCACATATATTTTACAATACTGTTCTACACACAAAACAATCCTCTACTCTACAATAAGCTATGAAGAATTATCCCTATTATATAGAATTAGGGATCATGAGCAATGCAATTACAACCATCAGATGAACCTCCTAATCAAGGGCTCAAATCAGTCTTGCTAAAGATAGAGATGCAGACTTAAGACTATCACTTAATCCTACCATGGAAACACTCAGTTCTGTCCATAGAAATAGCATTTTGGATGCACAGGCAACTGACACCGGTTCCTGCCTGTTTGCCTGTGACCGATGTCGGCTGACCAATGACTGACGCCGACATCTCTTGGTCTGCTCCTGACCGATGTCAGTCGCTCCTGATTGACGCCGGTGACTGTGTAAACCTACAATGTACAAAAAATGCTCATTAGGCGAAGCTTTTAGCTCCACACCTTAACAATCTCCCACTTGGAGATAAACAGCTGCACCAGTACCTGTACAGCAACATCTTCTAGCTTCTCCATCTTCAAACTCAATCATGAAGACCAACAAAAGTTGAATGAAGATTCAACTTCTCCTTTGTTACCGGCTTGGTTAACATACCAGCAGGGTTCTTATCTATATGGATCTTCTCCAGCTTCAACTCACCATCCTCCAATACCTATCTAATGAAGTGGTACCTAAGCTGTATATGCTTGGTTCTTGAATGAAAGGCTGAATTCTTAGCCAAATGAATTACACTCTGACTATCACTATATAATCTACAACTCTCTTGCTCCTTTTCAAGCTCTTCCATGAATCGTGTCATCCATATCATCTCTTTGCTAGCCTCCGTGGCTGCAATATATTCTACTTATGTAGTTGACAAGGCAACAACCTTCTGCAACTTTGAAATCTAGCTAACCACCGTTCCACCAATAGTGAAAACATATCCTGTGGTGCTTCTCCTACCATCCAAATCACCTGCCATATCTAAATCTACAAAACCATGTAGAGAAGTATTTGACCCACCATAGCACAAATGCCTACTGCTGGTCCCTCTCAGATATCTAAGGATCCACTGAACTACTTTCCAGTGTTCCTTCCCTAGATTGGCCATATACTTGCTGACAACTCCCACTGCTTGGGCAATATCTGGTCTAGTACATACCATTGCATACAATCAAATCCCTATTGCAGAAGCATATGGAACTCTATTCATGTACTCTATCTCATCATGTGAATTAGGACACTGTTCTTTACTTAGCTTGAAGTGTCCAGCCATAGGTGTGCTTACCGATTTTTCATCCTGCATATTGAACCATTTCAACACCTTGTTCACATAATCCTCTTGAGACAAAATCAACCTGTAACTTTTCTTGTTTCTCTTAATATTCATGCCAAGGATTTTCTTTGCTGCTCCAAAATCCTTCATGGCAAATGTGTGAGCTAATTTCACCTTAAGCTCAGAGATATCCTGCATGTGTGATCCTGCAACTAGCATATCATCTACATACAATAACAAAATAATATATCTATGATTATCCAATCTCTTAAAATACACACAATGGTCAGATTGACATCTACTATAGCCATGCTCAGTCATAAACCTGTCAAATCTCAAATACCACTGTCTAGGAGCTTGCTTGAGGCCATACAAGCTTTTCTTCAATCTGCACACTAGCTTCTCTGTACCTTTGACCTCATATCCTTCTGGCTGATCCATATATATTTCTTCATCTAAATCTCCATGAATAAATGATGTCTTAACATCAAGCTACTCAAGATGCAAATCCTCAATAGCAACTAAAGACAATACAGTCCGTATAGAAGTCATTTTAACTACAGGAGAAAAAATCTCACCAAAGTCAATACCTGGTTTCTGTACAAATCCTTTCACTATCAACCTGGCCTTATATCTCATTTGTCCATTCTCACCTTCTTTCAATTTGTAGATCCATCTGTTCTTCAGTGTCTTCTTACCAGCTGGCAACTCAACCAAATCGCATGTTTGGTTCTCTCTCAAGGAATCAATATCCTCATTCATGCCTAGCTCCCACTGTTTCTTGGAATCCACCTGTATTACTTCATCAAAACTCTCTAGTTCTCCACCATCAGTAAGCAATAAATATAATAATGAAGGGGAATATCAAATTGGAGGTTTACTTACCCTTTCTGACCTTTTGATGGGCATCTGAGACTCATTCACAACACGCTGTCCACCCAAATTCTCTGATAGTGACTGACCTCGGTCACCTCCAGGCCTATAACTGACCATCATCGGTTCCACATGACCGACCTCGGTTCCTGCCTGGCCGATGTCGGTCACTGTCTGACCGACATCGGTTCCTGTATTGCCAACATCAGTTCTTGCCTGACCAATGTCAGTCTTTGTGTTTTCTTGTCTGTGATTATTTTTGCACGTGAGCTCATTTTGTACCATCACCTCATCCAATTCTCCATTGCTCTACTCAGATTGATTCAACTTCCTGAGTTGATCATTATACATCACTTTTTCATTGAAAACAACATCATGGCTCCTAATTATCTTGTTAGTTCCTAGATTCCAAAACCTGAATCCGAAATCATCAAAGCCATAGCCAATAAATGTGCACCTCATAGACTTAGCATCTAGATTCTTTCTATTTTCCTTATCAATGTGCACAAAGGCTTCACAACCAAAAACTTTGAGAAATGAGAGATCTACCTTTTTACCTGTCCATGCCTCTTCTAGAATTCCACCATCCAGAGCTGTAGAGGGTCCTCTGTTAATCAGGTACACTATAGTATCCACGGCTTCTGCCCAAAACTCTAAGGGCAAACTAGCATGCAATCTCATACACCTTGCACGCTCTAGTATTGTTCTATTCATCCTTTCAGCAACTCCATTTTGCTGAGGTGTCCTTGGAACTATCCTTTGCTTGCAGATTCTATGCATATAACAATACCAGTTGAACTTATGGCTATAGAACTCACCACCATTGTTAGATCTCAGGCACTTCAATCTCCTACCTTTTTCATTCTCAACCATAGCTTTCCAAATCTTAAAAGTGTCAAAAACATTAGATTTCTTTCTTATGCAATAGACCCATACCTTTCTTGTAGCATCATTAATGAAAGAGACAAAGTACTGTGATCCTCTAATAAAAGTAACCTGAGCTGGTCCCCACACGTCTGCATGAACAAGCTGCAACTTATGCTTCTTCTTCATTGACCCAGTCTTGAGAAAACTCATCCTCTTCTATTTTCCAAAAATACAGTGCTCATAAAAATCCAAGTCTATGCTTTTCAAATCTGAAAGCTTACCTTTTGACTTAAGAATGGACATTCCCTTCTCACTCATGTGGCCAAGCCTGTGATGCCACAACTTTGCATCTACATTTGAAGTAGATAATATAGAAGGAAAAATGTCAGTAACACAATTACATAAATAGAGAGTACCTACTCTCTTACCTCTGGCCAATATAAGTGCAACCTTGGTAACCTTCCAAGATTCAACTGTGAGAGTTACTATACAACCCTCATCCCATAACTTTCCTACAGAAATCAAATTCCTCTTCAAGCTGGGAACATGCATGACATCTCTCAACACCCATGTGTTTCCATTCTGCATTTTTAGCTGCACTTTTCCTTTGCCAATAATTTTACAAGGCTCATCATCCCCTAAATACACTATTCCAAAATCTCCATGGACATAGTCACTAAAATATTCTCTATTGGGGGTAGCATGAAAAGATGCACCAGAATCTAAAACCCAAGATTCTATATTATTATGCAAAGAGAATATAAGAGCATCTTATGCAATACCTGCAACTTTTGCTTCTTCTTTACCTTCGTGTTGATTGTCCTCTTTAGGCTTTGACCAACAATCTTTGTTTATGTGCCCTATCTTTCCACAATTTTAGCAAGCTATCCTCCTACCATTTCTAGATTTGGATCTTCCTCTCATCTTTGACTTAGACCTTGATCTCCCTTTTTTGCTCTTCTCTTTTTGCCTTCTCCTGCTCTCAAAACTTAAAGTGTTCCCTGATGCTTCCTCTATGCTTTTCTTGTGAATTTCTTCATTCAAGCTTACACTAACAACATCATCTACTTTTAAAATATTTGAAGCAAATGCAGTATTACTAACTGCCATTACCAAGCTATGCCAACTTTTAGGTAATGAGCATAAGATTAATAGAGCCTTAATTTCATCATCAAACACTATTTTGACTGAATTTAATTGATTTACAATTCCATGGAAATCATTAAGATGATTAGATACAGATCCACCTTCCTGCATTTGTAAATTAAATAACTACTTCATAAGATATATCTTATTAGAAGCTGAGGGTTTTTCATACATATTTGCTAAATTAGTCATTAACTCTACTGTAGACTTTGCCTGTGATAAATTAGATATCACAGTAGATGCTAGACTCAATCTTATAGATCCAAGAGCCTTTCTATCAAGAACTTCCCATTCTTCATCATCCATGTCTGTGGGCTTCTTAGCAACCCCACCTAACAGTAAGTATAGATCTTTCTGATATAGATAATCCTCTATCTGCATTATCCATAACTGGTAATTCTTGCCATTAAACTTCTCTATTCTCAGTTTACTTTTCTCTGCCATTGCTTCTCCCACTCAAACAGAAACCTCTGTGAGTACCCTGTAATCAACACACACTACACAGATCTGAACCACCTGTTAGTGAACCTGAGCTCTGATACCACTTGTTGGGGATCAACCAACAAGGTTGATTACTAATATACAAGAAACTAAATGTAGAATTAAATAAAAATGATAAGTAACTAGAATCAGAAATAGCAAAGAACAAGAGATACAAGAAACCACCCTGAAAACTTATATTAAACTCTTTACAGAAGGAATACAATTGAAGAAACTTCTTTTCTTCCACACCTCTCTCAGATGTATAGATCTCTTTCTAGATCTCTTTCCTTAAAGAGTTACAATCAACTCCAACAACCTGAAATGATTCACATATATTTTACAATACTATTCTACACACAAAACAGTCCTCTACTCTACAATAAGCTATGAATAATTATCCCTATTATATAGAATTAGGGATCATGAGCAATGCAATTACAACCATCAAATGAACCTCCTAATCAAGGGCTCAAATTAGTCTTGCTAAAGATAGAGATGCAGACTTAAGACTATCACTTAATCCTACCATGCAAACACTCGGTTCTGACCACGAAAATAGCATTCTAGATGTACAAGTAACCGACACCGGTTCTTGCCTATTTACCTGTGACCGACGTCGGCTGACCAATGACCAACGTTGGCATCTCCTGGTTTGCTCCTGACCGATGTCAGTCGCTCCTGATCGACACCGATGACTGTGTAAACTTGCAACCTACAAAAAATGCTCATTAGGTGAAGCTTTTAGCTCCACACCTTAACATGCGACACTTTCCGCATAACTTATACTCTTTTGTGTCTTTGCTCATGAGTGTTCCACCTTTGACACTTGTCACAATCCACTTTCTCAAAACTTTAATATCTTAAAAGCAAATAAGACCCACATCATTTCTTACCTAAGTAACTTTAAAAGGGACACAGGGACAGGTGTCAATCTCTGTTGCTTCATTAAAGGACACATGGCAGTCTCTACTTTACTTATATGGGGTTACGTGGTAGTCTCTGCTTCTTTTAGCTACCTTTTTAGAAACATATGGAAGATGACACATGGTGGTATCTGCTTTACTCTATTTATATCATAAAAACAATCAAGTCTCATTTCATATTTACACAGACAGTGACACTTGGCAACTTTCACTTGCTTTAGAAATAAAAATTGGGACCCACCACAGTCTTTTTTATATCAATGAAGCAAAATGAAAATAATTTAGATCTCGACACATGGTGGCTCTACTCTCTTCTATTGGGATACATGGGATCTTTTGTCACTTTTAGAAAAGCAAAATTGAGACCTTCCATGACTACCACTTGGTGCTTTTCACTTGATCTCGATACTTAGCTTGTTAAAAGCTTTCACTGAAAAGAGATGAAACATGGGTGCTGATATGAAATTGTAGATGCCAACACTTGTCACATTCCACTAAGTCACTATGAGATACACGGCACGTTCTGACCAACTCATAGAAAATATGAAAGGTGCCACAGACGATGACACTTGGCAGCTTCCGCTTGACTTCAACACTTAGAGAAAAATAAATCAAAAGGAAATTAGAGCCCATGCTCTGAATTAAAAACTTCACCATCTCAAACCAAATTATGTGGGGACAGTGAACTGGATCATGCACTGTTGAAAATTAGAATGAAACATAGAGTATTTTTTACTCTATAGTTATTGGTGACCCTAAGGACTTTTGAGCCTGCTCGAAAAGAATCTACAACTCCCACATGATCTAAAATCTCTAGAAAACATAGTTTTAACTAAAATGTTTCAAATAGATTCCATTTACAGGAATCTCTTTAGGTTCACCTTCCATCATTTCTAGCTCAAACGAATTTTATTGTTTACACACCCAAATTTTATAAGGGCCAGTCCATAATGCTTCAAACTTATTGTGTTGACCTGGTTTGGCGGCTCTTGCATCCCATTTCAAAACAATTGAGACTATTTCGAAATGGGGATTTGAAGTCCTTTTATCAAAAAAGTCTTTAATTATTTTATGATGCTTTAACAATGAATCATGTGCTATATCCCTCTTTTTTTGAACTTCTAAAGTTCTGCTAATCTGACTTGCATGGGGCCATTTTCTTCAATTTCAACCTGTTTGATCAGCTGGAGAGCAGGAATCTCCAAGCTTAGGAGAATTACAGTAGGTTTCCCATATACCAATTCATATGGGGACATTTTGATCACCTATTTAGGTGTAATTCTATCAGCCCACAGTGCTAAATTAAGCACTTTATGCCATTCTTTTTGATGATCAGCCCCTATTCTTTTGCTAAGTCTAATCAAGTTCTTATTAGTTGATTCTGCCAAACCATTACCCTAAGGATAATAATTATAAGAGGTTTTCAGATATATTCCATCCTTTAATGCAAATTCAGATACTTTAGACCCTAAAAATGCTTTAGCATTATCTAAAATTATGGTGCGAGGAGCCCCAAAACGAGTAGTGATACTCCTTAGAAAATCTAGGATCACATTTTCTGTTGCTTCCTTGAGCGGCACTACCTCAGTCCATCTGGTGAAATAATCTGTGGCTGTCAAGATCTATTTGTGACACATACTAGATACTAGATTTATCATTCCAATGAAGTCAAGACCCCATTGAGAAAAAGGTTCATCCACAATTATAGGACTAAGAGGCATTGCTGCATTCCTTCTCATTCCCACATAATATTGACATGATTTACATTTTTTAACCAGCTGATAACAATCTGTAAATAAAGTAGACCAGAAATGCCCTGCTGCACTTATTTTTATAGCTATGGTTTTTGCAGAAAAATGTCCACCTGATACTCCATAATGCATTTCATGTAGTATTTTCTTAGCCTCGTCCTTTTTTACACATCTTAACAATTTGCCATCAAAATTTCTTCTGAAAAGAACCCGTTCAATTAAAACAAAATGAACTCCTTGCATCCTATAATATCTTCTCTTATTTTGGGGGAGTTCTCTTGGGTAAATCCCATTTTTCATAAAATGAATCCTATTTGTAACCCAAGATTCCTGATCAACACAATTCCTTCTGTTCTTGAATTTGTCTCTTCAGGTATCATCTTTTTAAGCTCTTGAGTCATATATTGACACAAACCCCTACCTCTAACTAATTTAGTGGGTTTGACTTCTACATCATATTCAAGGATCTTAGTTATCTAGTTTGCTCTTTTTTCAGTAATTTCCCCTCCATGATGTATTCTCTGACACTTAGATGTGCTACAAGTATCAGAATTTTATTTCCTGATACTATATGTCTCAACTTTTTGACAAATTTTACCATAGCATATGCTTGTTTTTCCACAAAGTTATATCTAGCTTCATATTCCTTAAGAGTCCTTGAGAAAAATGCTATTAGATGCTCTCCCTCCTATTTATCATCCTTCTATGTTAGAACAGTAGTAATACTGAGCTCTCCTCCATAAACATACATTACAAAAGGCTTAAAAAATTTGGGTTCCTAAGTACTGGAGCTGTTGAGATAGATTTCTTGACCTCTTCAAAGGCTTGCCTTCCTTCTATAGTCCACTTGAAAATTAGGTATTTTTTCAGCAAAAGTGTCACTGGTCTTACTAAGGCTGCAAAGTCAGATATGAATCGACTGACAAAATTAATCTTTCCCAAGAAAGATTGAATTGCTTTCTTATTGACTGGAAGAGGTAAGTTCATTATAGCTGCCACTCTTTTTGGGTCTATGGAAACTCCTTCTTTAGATACTATATGTCCCAATAATTTGTCTTGAGGGACAGTAAAAATACATTTCTTAGGATTTAAGGATATTCCAAATTCTTGACATTTTTTAAACAGAGCTTTTAAATGATCAAAATGATCAGCAGCATTCTTTGAAAAAATAGTAAGATCATCAAGATAAATCAAGATGATTTTATTTATTAGTTCCTTGAATGTAACATCCATAGCTCTCTAAAAAGTGGCTCCAACATTTGATAGGCCAAATGGCATCTTAGCATATGTAAATGTTCCCCATTTGGTAGTAAAAGCAGTCTTGTATTGGTCTTCTTTAGCCAACCAAATCTGATTGTATCCAGAGAAACCATCTAACAAAGAGAATCTCTCTGATCCAGCCACAGTTTGTAAAATTTATTCCATGGATGGCAAGGGATAATGATCTTTCAAAGACACTTTGTTTAGATCTCTGAAATCTACACAAAGTCTTATATCACCATTCTTTTTCCTAATTGGTACCAGATTTGATACCCAAGTTGAGTATTTGATTGGAAAATTTATTTTAGAATCTAAAAGTTTCTACAACTCATCCACCATTAGAGGCTCAATCCTTGGATTTATTGGCCTCTGTTTATGTTTGACAAGCTTATATCCTTCAGTCAGTTCTCTTGTGTGTTGAATGATGTCTCTATTATATCCATGAAGATATTCATAGCTTCAGGCTATGACTCTATCATATTTTTTGCATAATTCAATTAGCCTTTCCTTTTCTTCTTGAGTTGCAGAATTTCCAACTTTTAAATTTTTTCCTTCACTCACCTCTATTTCAGAATAATTTGCTTTGTTTGCTTGTAACATTTTCTTCTCCAAGCTTACATCTTCTAGATAAAAAAGGCTTTCTAAAGTGATTAAACCTTTGGGAAGCTTATTATTCTTTAATTGTATAATTTCATCCCCATATGCCTCTTCAATATTTGGTTGCAATTGATCGACAAATTCCCTTGATTGTTGCAAGAATGAGAGTACTTGAAAATCATTCTCAAACACTTGCCAATTCTCATCATTATATGGGATAGTTGGCCTTACTATAACCTTTACTGACTCATTGTTAACTAATAAGCCAGTTGATGGATCAAATTGCAAACCAATCTGCACCATCCTATCATCTTCAGAGTTTTGAACCCTAGGAACTACTTCAATATTAAAAGCTTCATAATCTTATATTAAGTCCCAAATTCTGTGCTTATAGGATTTCATCTTGACATTCTTTGTTATTGCCTTTTCTCTAATTTGCTTTACTACTAATTCTGAATCTCCTTTTACTATTAGATTCTTTTTTCCCTTTTTCTTAGCTAATAGGAGCCCATGTACTAAAGATTCATACTCGGCGTCATTATTAGTGCAAGCAAGTTGAAAACAGATAGCTCTTAAAATTTTCTCACCATTTGGAGCAGTAAGACAAATTCCTGCTCCAGCACCATTTTTATTTCTAGCCCCATCAAAATTTAAAGTCCAAATTTTTGAATCTTTTTAGGATCCTTGAGTAGTTGGTGTTTCTTCCCTTAAAATGTTTGGGTTTACATGGTCCTCATCAAAAATAAAACAAGTGCCCAAACTAGTAGATTATAATTTTCATATGGGTCACTATGCGTCATAGCTAAAAACTGTTTATTTTCTTTTTCCTGATTATGCTTAGTCCAGTCACCTATCTTAGTAAAATAGAAGGAATCCGGTTTGGATTTGCTTACCTCTAATGTATTGTTCACTAAGGTTGTTGTCTACAGATGAACTGTGTCTTTGAGCTTTCTTTTATCAGTAGGTCCTTCAGTATATTTGGGCATTATTTGATTTTGAAGAGCTTGTAATAGTGTCCTTTGTTTAGGAATAGATAATATGTCCCAAATTGATACTTGTGTTGGGGTCATCTTAAGTTGATCCACCACATTCATTAGTCCAAAAGTTTGAATTCTTGGAAGATTAGGATATCTTGTCTTTCTTTAAAGTTGTTCAAGAACTTCTTGATTCTGCACTTGCTGAAGTATTTCTTGTCTAATAGTTGTGTGTTGATGACATTGAAATGAAGGATTCTCCATAACTTCATTGTTTACAACTTTAAGCTGTTCTAGCATTCTTCTCTTTGATCTAGTAGAGTAGTCTGATTACACCACTGGTTTCTTGGAAACATAAGCTTCATTCAAAAATATTGATTCTTCATCTTTAACCCATGAGAACAAAGCATATTCTAGGGCTATTTCTTCCTCTTGTTGCAAAGACATCCCTTGCATCTGAGTCATTAAGACTGAATTCGGCATATCAGAAGACTGGTAGGCTTGATTGTCACTGGAACTTACAAAATGACCATCCATTCTTCTTTGCTCTACCACCTTTTTTTGTAGATTATCCATAGGAAAATCTCTAGGTGTATGACCATTATTGCAAGGGAAACACCAGGCATTAGTGTTATCCGCATAGTTATTTTGCCCTAGAACAATCTCCCTATTTGAATTGGGAGGAATAGTTTGTGAGGGTGTAGGGACTGTAACTAATTGATTTGTTGGCTAAGGATTATTTTGCCTCAGAGGACCCTGATATTGGTTTGGCTGAGATGAAAATCTATTTCCTTGATAGCCTTGATATGGAGGCCTAGGGAAAGTATTCTATTGTCTTTTTATATCGATCAACTCATTAGAAAATGTCCTCAAGATATTCTTGATATCATCTAGCTCAGATGACTGAGTGGGGGCAATTTATTTAAAAGGTGGTTGAGGATAGGTGTACATAGACATAGGTGTGGTTATAGATTTAGAGGCTTCTTGAGGTAATGGTAAGGAAATTTTTGGGAACATGGGCATGGGAGGCCTTGGGGGTAACTTTCCAGCATCTATCAAATTATTCTCAGCTCTAACCGCATAGTCATAAGCCTCAGGAAAAGTGTGTCCTCCAAGTGACTGAATCATAATAGATATATTTGAATTCAAAGCCTTAAGATAAAATACTATAGCCATACCTGGTAATGGTCTAGCTGTAGCAAGGATTATTTCCCAAGTCTTTTGAAACTGGAATTGAAGTCAGTCATGGCTTCTTGTGGCTCCCTTTGAATGGTAATTAATTGTTGTAACAAAGAAGACTTATCACCCTTCTCTTCAAATATTTTAAAGAAAATACCTCTGAGTTGATCCCATGTAGATATGGTATTTGGGGTCAAAGACCATTACCATTCTAGAGCCTTCCCTTTAAAAGAAGCTGCTAATAATCTTATGGCCACATTTTGTTGTGTGACAACATGTATAACACAGACATCTGATACATTTGGAAGATGTTCCTTAGGTGTTTTAAAGTCTTGCCCACTGAATTTGGGCAGAGCTTTTAGGGCATTCACTAGGATAGGGTCCTAAGTCGCTAGTGGTATTGGGAGAATCAAGGGACTACCAGTGTTCCAGCTTATATAATTTCTTGGGGTTATAAGGGCTCCCATATTTTATCTTGGTATTGGTACAAACTGGTTGACTCTTCTTCTTGGACTAGTTACCAAAGGTGGCAAAAAAATACTTGGATTTGTAGCAGATTGTGATCCGGTTACTGGTCCACAGTTATGACTCCTCATAGCTCTCTGGTTCATATGATCTTGAAAGAAACTTCAAGATTGGTCCCACTGGGCATGCCAAAAACTGTTGATGATTTAATATTGTTCTTGTTCTAAACACCAACAATGAGAATTTTCAAGATATGGGACTTGCAACTTGAAACAACCTCCATAGTTCTTCTTTATATCTAGTGTATACTGGGAAAAGGGACAAGAATTTTAACAAAAACACAAATGCAAGAAATAAAATCTAAATATGGTGATGTGCTTGAATGTAATTTGACCTTAATCCTAAGCACAGTGAGACTATATGTAAGATTCATTTACATTTAAGAGAAAACAAGTGCATGATCAATGTAAAATATGGAAACAATAGAAACAAAGGCTCACAACATAGACTACTTTTGCAGTGATACAAAAAATGTCAACAAAGGCACAGGGTTCAATCTTCTTATTTAAATTTTCTAGTCACATAAGAGGCATAGAAACACACACAATTATATAAACTTTTCAAGTCAAGAAAATGAGACAAAGGCAAATTACATTCATAATCACAACTCTAGAAAGTCTAAACTCTTGACAACACTGCCTAGACTACTTTTGCAATGACATAGAAAATATCAACAAAGGCATAGGATTCAATCTTCTCATTAATTCTCCAGTCACATAAGAGGCACAGAAACATGCACAATTACATAAACCTTCCAACTTACGAAAATAGAACAAAAGCATATGATATTCCTAGTCAAAGCTCTAGAAAGTCTAAACTCTTAACAATAATTCTCTCCAAAAATTCTCTCTGGTATCTCCTCCTTTCTGGTGATCTCTACACCCTTATTTATAGCCTTGGATTCACTTCAGATTGTCTGCTTGTTCCCAATCTAATGGCCCAATTGAAATCTAACTGAATTGGAAGTGTCTAACAGAAGATATTTTATAGATTCTGAAATGCTTTATCTTTTGGTAGTTCATTGGCTGAAATAGATTGTAGGACGCTCCCTTCTCTTTAACGCTAGGTAACACTTAGCCAATTTCTTGAAAACCTTTTTATTACTTTAGGAGACACCGGAGGATGACACTTGGCGTGTTTCACAACACCTATCGAAGACATGTGGCACTTTTCGCATAACTTATACTCTTTTATGTCTTTGCTCATGAGTGTTCCACCTTTGACACTTGTCACAATCTACTTCCTCAAAACTTCAATAGCTTAAAAGAAAATAAGACCCACAACATTTCTTACCTGAGTAACTTTAAAAGGGACATAGGGACAGGTGTCAATCTCTGTTGCTTCATTAAAGGACACATGGCAATCTCTACTTTACTTATCTATGGTTACGTGGTAGTCTCCACTTCTTTTAGATACCTTTTTATAAACCTGTGGAAGATGACACGTGGTGGTCTCTACTTTATTCTATTTATATCATAAAAACAATTAGGTCTCATTTCATATTTACACAGACAGCGACACCTGGCGACTTCTACTTGCTTTAGAAATAAAACTTGGGACCCACCAAAGTCTTTATTATATCAGTGAAGCAAAATGAAAATAATTCAGATCTCGACACATGGTGGCTTCTGCTCTCTTCTATTGGGATACGTGGCATCTTTCATCACTTTTAGAAAAACAAAATTGAGACCTTCTGTGACTGCCACTTGGTGCTTTTCACTTGATCTTGATACTTAGCTTGTTAAAAGATTTCACTTAAAAGAGATGAAATGTGGGTGCCGATATGAAACCGTAGACACCAACACTTGTCACATTCCACTGAGTCACTATGAGATACACAACACGTTCTGACCAACTCATAGAAAATATGAAAGGTGCCTCAAACGATGACACTTGGTAGCTTCTGCTTGACTTCAACACTTAGAGAAAAATGAATCAAAAGGAAATTAAAGCCCGTGCTCTGGTTTAAAAACTTCACGGTCTCAAACCAAATTATGTGAGGACAGCATTCTGGATCATGCACCGCTAAAAATCATAATGAAACGTAGAGTATTTTTTACTCTATAGCAAGTAGGTTAAACTTGCTAAGGAGAGATAGGTCCATGTGAGGCCTAGAGAGTAAAGAGAAGGTAAGAGTGAAGGGAAAAGAAAAGGAGAGATGAAGGGATTATATAATCAAATTTACTACATAAAAAGTAGGTGAAAATTTTATGAATAAGGAGATGGATGTAGAGAAGGAAATGGCTTAGTTGAGAGCAATTTTGGTAGTTATAGATCAAGTCTTGGAGGATTCAAGATACATATTTGAGGTAATAATCATGAAAAAAATTCAATGGCCTCTCAAAATTTTCATGGAAAAGAGAAGAAGACATTAATAAGCTAGATACTTACCTTGGTAAAATAACCTAAGGAGAAGAAGAAAGAGGCAAGAAAGCCTCTAAGTTCTCAATGTGACTATGTCTTATCATATGTGAATGCAAGAATAGATAAGAATGAAGGAAAATTCAAAATTGAGGGCATGAACCTTGAAGGTGTGAATAAATACAATAATGAGCATCATAATTATGATGAATAAGAAGAAGGATAACATAATATGGGAATACAATGATTTTTTATCCTAAGATTAGATAAATGCTTAGTGAAGGAGTACTTGAAGAGGCTCAATGGCCTCAAACTATTATCTCTAACATAATTTTTAATGATGAACATGCATATTTTCAAGAACATGAAGATGATATTTAGTACAAGGAGACAATTAAATTCTTAGATAGACTCATGAAGGGAAAAAGTGAGGTTGAAACACCTATTGAAGTGCTTATGGAATCTGAAATGCAACAAAAGGTGTTTCAATTGACACATGTTAAATACAAATCAGATTTTGATCAAGATATGATAGAATATCTTGAATAAGAGGAGATTATGTGGTAGGATATCATGCAAGGATCAGAATATTTAATATTATATGAGATAAGGCAGACATCAAGGTAGTTGAATTAGAGCTATAGAAGTTCTTAACTCTAGAAGATGATGAACTAGGAACAGAGAAACTAGTAACAAAAAGTGGAGATGAAAGAAGTGAAAGAATGATAGTAAATGGAGAGACAATGCTTCCTCAAATTTTCATATTTAACTATGATTTTGGCTTTGAATTTTTAGGTTTAAAAGAGCATGAAGACAAAGAGGAGGGGTCCTTTCTAATGGACTTCAACAAAGAGAAAGAAGAATATATTGAGTCATAAAGGCTCATAAATCATGAAAAATTGAAGGAGGAAGAAGAAAGACAAAACTAAATCAAGATAAATAAGAAATTGAGGAATTGAAAGTGTAGGAATAAGAATAGAGTATTTCATTTGAGCAGGAACTCAAATATTTTCCTAAGATGGGAGTTTGATGTAGGAGCATCACTAGTTAGATAAATATTTGGATTGTTCATGTAGTCTTTTGAATATTGATATAAATTAGAGGTCATTAGATATATTATAGGGTCATATAGGGTGTTTTTTAATGGTTGAGAATCTTGGAGTTGTGTGTTTGAAGCCTATCTATAGTTTCCTGCCAAAAAGGGATTTTGAAAACTTAAATATTGTAATAAGGCTTTGTGTGGTATTTTGGGTTTTGTGTGAAATACTAATGTTGATTAATGCTTGTAAGTTATTACTAGGTCCTTGAAGTGTGATTAAATGGTGTTTCAACACACAATTCATGTTCAAGAGCATTGTAAACCAAAATCTTGATTTGTAACGACCATCTCTACATTGAGTGGCTATGTATAGGAAGTGTTTTGCATGTTTAGTAATATATATAAGAAGTTAAAATGCATGTAGGTAGTTAGATTTAATGTTATTAGGTTGGTAGGGAGAAGAAACTTGAAGATGATAGAGGTGGAGTAGAAGATTATTCAATAAAATTTTAATTTTTTCAATAACTCTGTCTTCTTGAAAAATTCTATATATGAATGTGTATAAAAAAATGATATCCATGATAAAATTGAATGCTTAAGATTTTTTTTATGGATTTACATGGGTATTTGGTATGTTATAAATATCTCATTATTGATTTCCTTTTATGAAAATTTTATCTTTTTATTGATTTTGATGTCACCAGTTGATTTTTTCAAGCTTTAATAATTTTGTTTTAGAATACATTCAAGCATAAGAGAACATAGGTGCTAGTAATGTCATCTAGATGTTTTGGGTGAATGAAATATGGTAAGATTAATTAATTGGTGAGTATAATATACTTGTGCCCTAATTCATCCATTTTGAGATAAATATAAATCTAAAACATTTTATTATAGAGCACACAATCTTAGTTTGATACATCCTTGTTTTGTGTTACAACTAAGGTTATATAGTAAGTGAGGTATTTGTGAAGGGTTTTTTAAGTGAAATTTGAATTGTTTTGAGTCATAATCATAATATATAAGGTAGTAATGATAATTTTAATCTTTTTTAAGGTTCATAAGTCCATAAATAGGTACTAAGTCTCATGAAACCTACACACAGTCCTCTTAGAAGCAAGTCTGTCAATGAATAGTCAAGATTGTTGAATAAGTTTATATGGTTGAAGGTTATTATGTGGATATTAAAGTGTTTTGGATTATAACCATAGTTAATAGTTTATCATTTATTATCATGAACCATTTAGAGGCTTGGATATCCACCCGAAGTGTAAGAGTTTAAATAAAGATTCTGACAGTCTTGTAAGCAACTATAGTTTTATCTTTTTGCATATATAAGCCTTTTAGGGGGTGATTATAGACTAATGACTATTGGAATAGGTGTGAAACACTGGGATAGACCCTAATGTATAGTTTGTTTCATTTTAAATTGTATAAAACTCTTAAAACCCATTTTTATGCACTCTCAGCCTACACATGCTTGTGGTAAGACTAGCTAGGGATTGGAAAATGGAAAATTGTATAAATTTTCTTGTAACCCTTGGAAAATGTTGAAAATTTATAATTTTATATCTGAGTTTTGAGGAATTCCAAGCAATGTAATAATCATTTAGAATATGAGAACTGTGAGAAATGATATTTCTACTAGACTTATGTGAATTAGATGGGAGGGAAGGATAGGTGGGAACCTCTTAAGAAGGTTTGTTTACTAGAAAACAAGCTATAGGAAGGAAGGGTTTCAGCCCTAACTATGAATTTTTTAGGTAACTGTAGTCCATATGTCACCTTTATTCACTACCTTGGGATTATCAATTCATAGAGGGGCCAAGGAGGGTCTTAAGTGCCCCATAAGGGGACAATATTTAATTCTATGATCAGAACCCTAACATTGAAAATAATTATTAGGTAGGTTTAAATAAACAAATATTTGTGCTCGATGGGTCTTGTTAACTTGGATGTTTATGAACTCTTTCAACTCCTTGGATAAATACACCATGATGTAAACCCATTATTGAAGGCATGAGGAGTATAACGTTTTAAGTTCATGGTAAACTGATCACCTAATGGGCACGAAAATATCACTAAGAAATGACCAAAATAGAAGTGGGAAAACTAGAAGCTCAATCTAGAACAACACCTTAAGGGAGGCTTCATCAGTGACCTTAAAATCTTAGTTCTAGTGGGATATAATCAAGAGCATGTTTTTGAGAAAATGATAAATTAATTTTGATATAAGGGCTTAGACTTTAAACTACTCTTTGAATGAAAAAAACAAAAAACTTTGGTAAGTTTTAAGCCCAGTGACATGAACGCTTGAGTGCTCCCAGTAGTGGTGAAACTAGATATGGAGAGAGTCTTCATAGGGGATACAACCAAAAACATATTAAATAGGAGAGTAATTCTCATACCTTTTATATCATCTATCAATAATATCTAGTTGTTAACATAAATTTGACTAAGAGGGAAGGTTATAAGGGTTACCTCATCGTACACCTCCAAGAAACATTTCCTAGCTTGCTTAGATGCCATGCTTCTCACCTCCTATAATACTAGTTGTAGTCAAGAGTGGGGAGGTCATTATATAGGTCTAACCCACCCAAAGGGAAGATCACTAAGAGAAATAAATGCATAAGAAACCTAGAAAATATTATAATAATGGTATGGTAATCAGTCAAGTAAGCTAGCAAATAAAAGTGAGTTGATCATGGAAAAACTAGAAGAGCTCTCAAAGCTTAGGTGTCTTAATTAGTTCATCGGGGAATATAGTCTCACATGCATGAGGATGGTGGGTCTTATCTATCTTTGACCTATATATGAACTTTCCTAAAGCCATTTTGGCTAATAAGCAATCTTAATTAAATGCATTTTATTTTGTGCACATTATGAGTTCTTCCTCTCATTTGTTCATCTAATTCCACTACTCCATATAGGTTAAACTTCATGCATTTGATCCTATCAATAAATATCCTTGATTATGACCTACTTTGACATGGTATTAGAGTGGTGTAGGTAGATAGAATCCATTGTTCCTATTTTGATCTCACTTACATTCTAGATCCTTCTTAGTTTTTTTCTTGATTCACGATAGTTTTAAAGGGTTTGGTAGGGTTTTTATAAAACTCATGTAAATAATACCATAGGTGTCTCAAAATTAAAAATTCTTTTTGGGTTTTACTAGGTTTTCCAAAAAAATTAGTGGGTTTTTTATGGTTTTGGAAGAAGTCATATGGTGTATTACAGATCTAAGGTTATTTTTGTAGGTTTCTCATTTTTCTAGAAAAATAAAAATAGACTTAAGCATTTTTTATCCATTTTCCATCTATGCCCCCACATGGCCACATCCCTAATGGTCTAATCATTCATCTTTCCCCTTTATACCCCTGTGGTTGTCCTTTTACAAGGTACCTATACCATCTTACATGTCCATTATTCTATGAGTGTGGTCGATCATCCACACCATGCATGAATCCATGGCCATCTATGCCCTATGACTGTGAGAGTCCATAGTCCAAGTCCACACAAGATCACATGTTTGCATCCACATGGGGCCTCATACCTATGCCTCCATGCCTGTCATGGACACCCTAATGGATGTGAAGGCTGTGTAGAATGTAATGATATGAACTACTTATATAACATGACCAATGCCTAACATCACATTCAGATACATGGAGTAACACTAAATGTATCTAGTTCAACTCCCTTTAGTTCTTTCATACTTACACACTGATTTCTTAAGATGCATTTTTGACTATCCTTGACGCCTATATGAGCATGCTTGTATTTAAAAATTTTGGGGAGGTCACTGATGATAACCCTAAGGTGATATTATGTGGTGTTGTGGCTTCCTTAGTGTTTAGTATACATGTTCTCATTTTTTTCTCTTGCACTGATTGTTCATTTTGATGCATTATCAATTGTGCTTGATGTCCTTTTCATGAGTGTGTATTATTATTATAACTAGGGGATCATTTTAGTTTTGTTGTGTAGCATTGTACATATCCAGTTTCCTCTCTCAGTTATGTCGAATCTTTTTAAGAGATATACATAGTAGAGGAAAGTTGATTCAACACTAGTAGTTCTTTTTAGAAAGACCAATTATGCTTCTTGGCATGCTTACATGGAATGTTTGTTCACAAAAAAATAATCATAATCCTTTCCTATATGAGTAGATTCCTACTTCCACTGACCCAAATTAGTACACCAAGTGGGATAACACATGTTATAAAGTTTTTGGTCACTTTTTGTTTAATATCTTCATGGATGTGTATTGCTATGTTGATATGACCATGTTTCCAAGCACTATATGGAGCATCCTATAGTGTCTTTTCAAAGATCCATCTGATATTTACGTCACTCCTCCACCTCTTCCTATTGTCTCTTTAGAGACTATTATACTCCCTCCTCCTACTAATGTTACCTATTATGACACATTCATGGTGGACTATACTCTTCCTTCTATTGAGCCCCCATTACATGAGAGACTCTACTCAATCTTAGCTATCATATTATAGATTCTACTTCCATCCCTATTCAAGATTCTATTCTTCCAGAGCCTTCACATTATTATACTTAGGAAGAGTCTAATATTTCTAGTGTGAATACACCTATTGAGAACATTGATGACTCTTTTCTCCCTATGGATATTCCTATTACAGATCTGCATGCTTCACCTACAATATCTTCTTCAATTTTGAGGATTATTTAGCTAAGCTCTCTTATTCATATGGACATTATTTCAGTGAATATTTCATGCCATTATTTTGATAGGTCTACTTTAGTGGCATTACATCTAGTTCTTATGTATAATCTTGCTAGACTTATTCCACACTTTAGCCTTGTACCATATTCAAAGACCTTCATAGTGTTGACTTCCTCTTCGATTGTGGAATGGGCTAATTTTTAGTGCACCCATCATGTTCTTCCTTTGTCAAAGAGACAAAACATTGTTCAATTTGGATGGAACTTCTTTAGTATTCAAAGAATGGATCTCATCATTGACCTTGGTAATTTTGTGAGCTCTACTATAAGTACCTTCAGTGTCTTCTATGAGGAATTCTTAGTTCTCTATTTGTTGTGTACTTGGGTACCTCATCAGGTCTTGTTTCCAGCACTCAATTCTCTTACACACCTATGTTATGCTTAAGGGGGGTGTTGGTGTAGACTTTTATCTCACTGGATTTTGTCTACATGGTCTTATTTTGCTTACATAGATGTCTTAATTAGTTCATTGTAAAAGATAGTCCCACTTGCATGAAGATGGCGGATCTTTTCTATCTTCCACCTATATATGTAATTTACCTAAATATATTTTGGCTAATGAGAAATCTTAATTGAATGCATAATGCTTTGCGTACATTGTGATATCTTCCTTTCATGTGTTCATCTGATTTCTCTACTCTATATAGGTTAAGCTTCATGCATTCAATCCTATCTAAGTAGATCCTCGATTATAGACTACTTTTATAATATACACTTGTTTATATATATATATATATATATATATATATATATATATATATATGGTGGATCTTGTCTATCTTCCACCTATATATGCAATTTACCTAAATCTATTTTGGCTAATGAGAAAACTTAATTGAATGCATATTGCTTTGTGTACATTGTGAGATCTTCCTTTCATGTGTTCATCTGATTTCTCTATTCTATATAGGTTAAGCTTCATGCATTCAATCCTATCTAAGAAGATCCTCGATTGTAGACTACTTTATATATATATGGGAAGAGGCACATATTTAAAATTGTGATATATAATCACCCATTTTTATCTTTTCACATGGGTGTGGACTTCATTGATTTCATGATTTTTCAATTGGCAATGACACAAAAAATTAAAGATGTGGAAATTTCAATTGGAAGTCTTAATTATGCATGGCCCATCTTACACACAAGTTAAGTCAATTACATCAATTTTATTACACCAATTCAAATAAATTACTAATCAATGAATACTTTGACCATGTGAAAATGAATAAAAACTACTGATTATGACATCCAATATATGCAGGAGCATGCGAAAGAAAGCTCGCTTGTGCTTTAATTATGGTTCTCAAGACCATGTGAAAATTAAGTCCATGGATTATCTATCATATTTGGGAAAGAATTTTGTTCCAAGAATTAGTTGAACATGTCATTATCATTCATTCAATTATTATCAGGACATCTCATTATCATTCATTCAGTACCCATGTCTTATCAATGTCCAATTATGTGTGGTTGATTATATGTATTCTCTCTTCCAATCATTTAATCCATGAAAAAAATTACAGGCTTTGGTTTTGACTGGTCTAAGTACTTTTCTAACACATATGTTTTGTGGAACATAAGGAATAGAAGGCACACACACATTGATATCTGCATGTAGTGATATATACACAAGGTATAAAATAGGCCTCGTGGAGGTAAAATAATTATAAGGATAAGATAATGCCATATATACATCCAATGAATGAAAGGTAAGACACACACGCTGATCCCTCCTTTCATGGTTTTTCTCTTGTTTGAATGTTATATTTTATATAAGTGTTATGAAATGATGATTAGCTTTATGACCCCTAAATAGTTACTAGTTAATTATGTACTCAAAATAGGTATACCTTCTAGAGTTTGGACCATACTAAATATAATTTAAATGGGTATATCTTTTTTGCCTTGTGTTATCAGTGTACCCATGTTTTACTAGTTCTAGAAGATGACTAAGTAATGACCATATTGGTATTTGAGAAACTATCTTCCAAATCGTAACTTGTGGCATTGTGAGACTAATTCTAGAAGATGCATAGTGACCCTAGTTTATTATATTTTCTAAATAAACTTAAAGTATATATTGAACTTAACATTCATTTTATTAAACAACCCCCTACCTTTCAGTTATTCTAGGTTTTTGTTTCCTAACACATGAACATTACATATATTTAATAATGCATATGTGTTATAACACATGCATGATTTTGTGAATATATGATAAAATGGCATATGTGTTATAGATCATATACATTTTTTCTATGTATAGTTTTGAGAACATTCCTACAGACTCATAAATGAGTTGGATTCTTGAGCATAAGGCCTATACCTACAAACACATGATTGAATTCATGTTTTTGATAGAAAAAAATAAAATCCAACTTCTGCCATCATAAACACTATGAATTGGGGCAATGAAATGTGATCGGAAATATGTTGAAGAGATGGAGCAACATTTTTTGAAAGATATGGTGAGGAAGGGATTGTTGGAGGGCAATAAGAAGGACAAGCTATGGAAGTGGTTCTACAAGTAGTTATAGATAAATGTGGTCATGAGAATGTTTAACTTGCAAGATTTTTTTTGCAGTATTTTTATTCACTTATTTTGGAAGAGTTTTTTTTTTTTTTTTTTGAGATGTAATCAGTTATTCACAAAAAAACTTATGTTTTTGTTCACTAATAGTTTTGAATGTTTGGAATGATTTAAGAATTAGTATGTAAAGGAAATGTGGGACTTATATATTTTTATTTGTCCAAATTACTTGAAAAAGATTTTTAATAATTAAGTGGGCTACATATTTTTTGTGATTACATGTTTCACACTGTATTAGCTATAATTTATTGTGAAATTAATATTTGAACTATAATTTAAATGCTACATTATTATTATACTAATAAAAAAGATAAAATCAACTTAAAACAAATATATATACATACACACACACACACACACACACACATATATATATATATATATACATACATACATATATATATATATATATATACATACATACATACATACATACATATATATATATATATATATAATTTTGTATAACCACACATTATAGTATATAAAATTTCGTAATATATTTAACCATAAAATGATAACAACATACATAAATCCACAACACAATATTAGTTTTGATAAGATCCCATGGGCCACAAAACATGCGCTGCAAGATGGGGCTACACGAATACTGTAGTTTTGTGAAGATGAACCCATCGAGCCTCAATATTTCCCTTGGCCAAGGTGTTTCACAAGAGGTTGTTGTGTTATATAAGGATGATAAGGATAAATCAAATCTAGGTTACACAACCTATAAATGCATTTAAAAGACTTCTCCATAAGACAAGATCCGTATCTCCAAATAAAGTATGAAACCCTAAGCTTGTTCCTCAAGTAAAATGGTGGATAACCAGATGCACAATATATCTTACTTCTTCTCTTCTCTAAGAAATGGAAAATTGATTTTGTTTATACATATAGATCTAACCCTAGACCTTTTTGAAAGTTTAAGATGACAAGGTCAACCCGATTGACCTAGTATTAAAATTGGTAAAAACTAACTAGGTTATGAATTATGTTGGCCATGGTCAACCTAGTTCCTAGTTTAGCTTTGTAAATAAAATTACAAGGTTGATGTGGTTGAATATATCATGTAAATTTCCAAAAAGGGGTTTAGGTTAGGGAAAGGGCTAATAAAGATGGTAAATGACTAGAGAAGGGTTCAAAATAGGAGGTAAAGCTTAGGGGAATTATTTTTAAGAGATAAGTGTGTATATAGAAAGTGGAAAAAGGGACAATGTTCCTAAAAAACACTAATGGTCTACCCACCCTTTTCCTAGTGCACCCCTTAAGGCATGCACTCAAAGATATTGAGACTCAATGGGTTCTTTTAAGATAGATAGCATCAATAATTGATAAAGTTTGAAAATAATGTGTGTATAAATAACATATCATTTCTATACACATATATTTCACAGATACTTGAGTGTGATATAGGCATACATTAGACCCATGATACTTGAACATGTAGATGTTGGACCTTTCCTCTTCTCACATGATACACTTCATTGGGGGAATCTTGATTCCATATAATCATAATTGAAATAGATTTTATTATTTTATGATCATTTATATTATCATATTGAGATTATATACTAACATTTACATGTGCCTATACTCATACTGCTATATTACACATTGTACTTGATATGCTATTTTGCATGACATTTTGCCAACACATGTATGCAAGAACTAGTATGACATGATTATGCTAGTTGCTTACCTTTTATTTCTATCATCTTTTTACATTAGCTTACTTGAATGTACTTCTTGTTTGCTACTTTTTCTTACGTGTGTAACATTTGAACATGTTCCTTGCTTGTTGGCCATAGTGCCCTAAGTGTTTTTTGTTTCTTTGGTTTGTGGACATTTGCATATGTCTTTCCCTTGAGTGTGTGGCATTTGAACATGCCCCTTGTTTGTAATACCTTAGACCCCTTTTTATGTGACATTTGAGAACTCCTACATGTGTAGTTGATTGTTTGTTGATCTTGTTATCTTATATACATTGCCATGATTCATATCATACATTTAAGTCTTGTTATGTATTCATACTGTGAGATTCATTGATATATCTACTTATACATGACATTACTATATGCTTCTTTACTACCTGTTTCACATAGATACAATATAATTATCTTGTCATTTTGATATAAAGTGATATTTACTTTTACAACCCCCTTAACTTAAAAGTGGGGCATGTCATAGATACATAAATCCACATACATACATTTAACAGAATGGATATAATTTGATCTAGTTTACATGATTCAAATATGCACTTCGGACATAATTATATGCATTTTTCATAGAATTGGGATAGTTTTTTTTCATATTTGTGATACATATTATACACATTTTATAGAGTGTAGGTTAAATTTTGACATATACTTCATATTGAGACACATTCTAGGTGCATATGCCATGCAACTACACTAAATTCCATATACATTTTCATATTATACACACATTTATCCATTGACCCTACTAAGATGCAATGTTTGGGCTTTTATCTACTACAACACTAGGATTATTTGATTACTGTGATTGATATTTAACACCTCTATGGACTTGGTAATATGTTATGTTATTGTAGGTTCACATGGTTACACCATTTGACAACGGTGAGATTGAATATATTATGATACATTTGATTTGTGAGATTGAGATTTTGATCTCTCGATGGACTTGACATAACTCACCCTTACATTGGATTGGGTGCATGATCACCCTCCAATTCCCCTTTTCAAATCTCCAAGGTTCAATTATGAACCTCTCTCCAATGCTTCAACTAGGAATCATCTCTACCAAATCAAACTATTAAGGGGAAACATGGTTATATTAACATACATGTGTACTCCTTCCTTACTCTCTTTATTTCAAGCAATTTAAATTATTCATTTTTAAATTACATGCACTAATTACACATGTAACATGCTATTAGTTATAGGTCATACACATACAAAAAATTCAAACATGGATCAATTAAATCAAGGTGTGTTATACACACCACAATACACTTTTTATTTCTTTAATCTAGTAATTTCAACCTTATACATTAGTAGATTAAAGGGAGGGAAATTTAGATGCTCAAATCTGAATTTATATGTTAAAATTGTTTTATACACTTGGCAAATATCACTCAATGCTCTACCCTTCAGTTCTTGACCTTCCTTTTAGCCAGAAGGCTTGCCTTTGCCACCTCATTGGGCATAAATACTTATTTCTTAGTCTGACCATGATATTCATATTATCTAGATCATTGTAGCCAAAAACATGCTTAAAATTGATATATATTCTTCATTATCAGTTACAGATCTCCATAAACCTTTTATTTTATTAGACAGTTGTATTCAGACCTGAACATGAGTATCAATGGTACTATCCCTATTCCAATACAAGTGTCTTTGCCTTCCAAACTCTCATATTTTCAAATATTTCAATATGTATGAGTCTGCCTAGGATGTTTCATTAACCTTTCCATGAGAAATTTTTCAAAATAGGTGGTATAAATACAAGTCATCCATTTCATTAATCATCTAGCATCTATCTAGCAGACACCTCTTAAGCTTATACTAAATGGCTAATAATAATTCACACAATTAAGCTATTTTTCCCTATTCCTTTCTATTTTCGTATCAATCATAGAAGCAGTCATATTACAAGTCTAAAGAATTCAAAGAGTAACCCATGAGCTATATTTTTCAAGTTAAAAGATATATCATTACATGTACTCACATATAAAATTATACACCATTGTTCACACACAAGCCAATACATAGTGTAGAACTACATATGTCTAAAGCCCTCTTAAAAGTAGTGGTTATGTAGGTAGCACTCATTGATAGAGGGGAATTTGAGGTCATTTTGAAATTGTGATTCCACTAAACCATTTTTGGTAAGGTGACCTAACCTAAGGTGAAGAGCTAGGGTTTGAGCTATACACAATCAAACAAAGCCTATGTGTATGATCTAGGTACATCAATAGATAGGCTAAAGAAAACCTTGAAATATCTAGGTGGTCACTTCTTAATAAATGAGCTTTTATATAGGAAAGTATCATCAAAGCCTAGATATTAGAATCAATGTAAATGTCCATAATTTTATTTAAACGTCCAAGCCTCTAAATTTATATTTCCAAAATCTGATGACCAGTTCTTGAGATCAATCAATCTGTTTCAACACCTTTACATTTCAAATATGTTTGCACAACATTTCATAAGCTAAATATTGTTTATTATTTGTGATTACGCAATCAAAATAGTAATTGGCATTGTAATTTTTATATTTAGCATTTTAATTAATTTAACATTATAATTGAATATTGTAAATTGAATTATTTAAATTAGTCTATTTATTGAGTAGTTTACTCCTCTTTTATTAGGCTATTATCTAAACTTTAGTTCTTCACCTTAGGTTAGGTCACCTTGCCAAAAATGGGTTAATGGGCTCACGGTGTTGAACTAAACTCAAATACCTCTCTATCAATGAGCATTGCCTATGTAGCCACTACTTTAAAGAGGGCCTCAAACATACGTAGTTCCCCCTATGTTGTGGCTTGTGTGTAAATAATGGTGTAGAATGTTATATACGAGTACATGAAACGATCTATCTCATAACTTGAATAGATTATGTGGATAGTTATCGAGTGGATTAGTTGCCCCATTTTTAACTACATTTTTTAAACTTAATCTTTTGTAGGTATTTATTGATTTTTGCCTTGCTTATCTTACTTGTTTGTAACATTACCTTTACAATACATTTTTTTGTAATTGTTTCTTTTCATCTTGTGCCTTTTGTAATTTTGTTTTATCATATTGATATTTTTATAACATTACTTACTCTAGCTTTTCCTTTTGAATATTTTCTTACTCTAATTATGTTTTTGTATCTTTTCTTGCTCCAATTTTTCATTTGCCATTGTTTTTACTATAAATTATCCTTTTGTATCCATACTTGTTCTTTTTTCACTTTTGATTTAAGAGATGTACTCATAAGGTGAGTGGGTTGCTCGATTGATGTGTTTATTATAGGATTACCACTATCAACTATAGTTTGTATTTTATTCTTCAAGGAAAAACACCAATCTATATTATGCCCATGAATTCTATGGTATGCAAAATAATATTTTCATAGCCTTAGAGGATGTAGAGGTGGTAGTTTGATCAACTTGCTTTTAAGAATTTCCATTAAAATCTCACTTGAACTCTTATTAACATTTTGCATACTTTTAGAATCATTAGTTGTAGATGAATTTTATTTTAGCTTCTTATTTTGATATGAAACCTTTTTGGGAACAACATTACTAGATGAAGATGCAAATACATGATTAACACTATCATATTTTGGATTCATAGTGATGATTCGATCCTTGAGAGTTTCACAAGCACAAATCCTAAGTACTTCAAATTAAATATGCATACACACATCATATAGAGGAGATGTGGGAGGTGGAGGGGTTTGAGGAGTGGTATTTTAGTTACCTTATTTTGGCATCATAAGATGGGATACCTTACCCCTTGGAGTAGTGATAACATGGACCTAGTTAGAGGGATAATAGTTATCACCCTCCTTAGGGTAAGGAGGAGGAAGAGTTCATTTTTATCCATTTTAAATGTTCCAAAGAGTAAGATGAGAGTAAAAAATGAGATACATACAAATGCTATAAAATAATCCAATGTGATAAGGAAATCAACATTTAATTTGAAACCCTAGAAGGTTGAAAAACCCTAGGGCAAGCTAAGGTTGTTAAAGAAGACTCAGAGGTCAGTTTTACTAAATGTTTAACCCTTTTTGGAATGTTATGAGGATTTAGGGGTTAAAATATTATTCTAAGTCAAACATGATACAAACTACTCTAAAGTAGGCTAATTATGTGATTTAGGTTTATTATATTCTACTAATTATACCGAATCTAAGAATATACTAAATATATAAAGATACAATTCAAAACAATAATTTGAAAGTAGCAATATAAAGAAGAAATAGTACTTAGCTTATGTGATGATATGCAGGCAAGTTTAAGAAGTGCAAGTTTAAAAAAATCTTATCTGAAGATTTGGTCCCATCATCAGATTCTAGAAATATGCTCTCTGTTAGGCCAAACACTTACGTCAACCTGTGGACACTAGCATTGACACTTATGTCCCTCTTTATAATAATTGTCCTATAAAAAAATACTATTTTGTAGTAATTCCACTTATGCAGGGTTCATTTTTTCCTTTTTGTTTCTCTATTTGGATCATACACAAGGTTATCGAAGCTAGACTATAACTCAAAACCCTATCTCCTCTAGATAGGTCTTGTCTTCTTGCCAAAAATAAATTAGTGGGATCATAAATTCAAACTGACCTCAAAGACACCTCTATCAATGATCACTACCTACATAACCAATACTCCAAAGAGGGCCTCAAACATATGTAGTTATCCCCTATGTGTGGGCTTGTGTGTTAAAAATTGTGTAATATGTTATATGCGAGTGCATGCAATGATATATCTTTTAACTTGACCAATATCACTCATGGGCTCATCTTTGAATGCTCAAGACCTATAAGATGATTGCTCCTATGAATGATTTAGAAATAGAAAATAATAAGGCAATTTGGCTTAGTTTTACAAATGATAGTCAATAGTGTAGTTGAGCTTGAGAGGTGATTTCTAGGTGACTAACGAATTGACTTTTATTTGTATTTATACCATGCCTTTTGAAATTATCTCACTGGAGAGTTAAATAAGACCAATAGGATGATCCATACATGTCAAAAGATTTGCAAATTAGTCCTTCAGAAGGTAAAAACACTTGCAGCATAGTTGGGACACTAACATTGATGTTATTGTCCCTATCTAGATGCAAGTGACTATAAGGGTATATAGTTGTTGAAGGTCTGTAAATGATAGTAAAGGATAAGAATCAAGTTTTATGTAGATTGTAAGATACAGGTGATTTGTATCATCAGAATATCATGGCCAAACCATAGAATAAGTAGTTAGGCACAATGAAATGGTAAATGCAAACCTTTCAACAACAAAAAGGTCATAAACTGAAGGGTGATCTATGATTGGTATTTATCAAGTGTACAAGATGAAAATGTCATATAAATTCATATTTTAGCATCTATAGGTACTTGTAGGGTCAACCTATATGGAGATTTGAATTTTATCTTTGCTTAAATTTTTATTTGAGAAAGTCATTTGTGCCCTCTTGAAGTACGTAACTCATTGGAAAAGGTTATTTTTATTATTTTGATCTAAGGTGTCTTTTGATAATGCATTTTCATTTTCTTGTTTCTCTTTTAATGGTGTATTCTTTTAGTAGTGTGAAGTTCGATTTCATTTTTTTTCTATATTATGGAAAATATATAATGATCATGATATGGTATTAGAGTTGATGGTAATGATCTTATAGATTTAGTAGAAAGTTGTTAGAAGAGAAATAACATCTATCGCAAAAGATGGTGAATATGTTGTTGAAGATAATGAATGAGAAGAAATTGCATAGTGAAGACAAGGGCATCATCCAATAAAAATGAGGATCATTCTTTTCCATAGGAATTAGATTGAGTCGATTCTTATGCCATTGGAAAGTATGCTTTGAGAGCTTTCAAAAAAGTGGTCATTTTTCCAAATTTTGAGTGGTATTTAGAGATTTATAAGTAGTTGAAGTTTGCATTATGAAATTAAGGATTTATAAGTAGTTAAAGTTTGCACTATGAAATTGGGAACCCATATATCTCTAGGTATGGGTGAGTTGTCGATATCTTTTAGAACCTAGAAATTGCTAGTTATGAACAAGTCAAAATCTTAAATTGGGATCCTAGTGACTACCAAGTATGGACAACTTGTTGGGATCTTGGGGAACCTAGTGACTACTAGGTATGAGTGATTTAACAAAATGTTTGGGGACATAGAGGCCAGTAGTCATGAAGGAATCACTAGAATAATTTGGTAACGTAATGATAGTTAGGTATGAAGGCCTTGTCAGAATGTCTAGGAACCTAGTGACCACTAGGTATGAAGGACTTGTCAGAATGTTTGGTAACCTAGAAACTAGATGTCATTGATTTGACCTTTTGTTAGGAACTTAGTGACCTTTGGGTATTAACGACTTTATTCATGGGAAACTAGTGATCGTCGAGTATCTAAAACTTGGCGTAATATTTGGAACGTAGTAACTGCTAGGTATTCGCTTATGGATCCATCTAAGAATCCAATACGGGCCCATATAAGTAACAGGGCTCGGTTAACTCTTTGGAAATGTAAGAATTGATGATACTTGGAAGGTCGACGTTTATGAAAATTTGGATTTTATCTCCCCTTCGAATGTTATTTAAACAAGTCCTTTTGTGCCCTCTTAAAGTATGAAAGTTATGGAAAATATTTTTTTATTTAATATGAATTTTTTTTTTTATTCAATTAATTTAAGGTGTCTTTCAACACTGCATTTTCAATTTTTTATTTCTCTTCGTATGATGTATTATGTTTATAATGTGAAATTATTTTCATAATTTATTTAAATTATTACAAATATAAAATGATTTTAATAAACATGAGATAATATCAAAATTAACATATATTTAATAAATAAGAAAATATCTTAATATTAATTTTAATATATTAATAAATTGTATAGATGATAATCTAGATACAAATACAACATTTAAATGTTTTAATTTTCTAAATAATTTATTTTGAGGCGTAAAGGTAAATGTTGACAACCATATGCAATACCGAAACACTTTTTCTTTCTTCCTTTGTTTTTAGCCTCTCCAATTATAACCGATGGAGACCCTCATCAAGGCTATAGAATATACTAGTTAATCTAATACTCGCTTGGACACCCTCAAAGTGGCTCAGCTTATTGGCATTCAAACTGTTCTCTTTAGTGCTAGTAATTCTCTTATTGTTCATGAAGGCATGGATCATTTCAATCACCTGGTGGAAACCAAGCTTCATCAAATTTGGACTCTGATAAAGGCAATGGTTGAAGACAACATCCTTCAATCAGAAGCTTAAGGCAATTTGTGAAACATTGAGAATTATGCATGTTATTGATGAGATTCGCCTGGCGGGATCCTTGGTTACTATCAACCTTGAAGGAAAAGTCTATGATGTTGGTAACAATGTGGACATAGTAATCTCTGATGAGATTAGTTTTTAGTTCACTTTTTAAGTTCTATAGGGCTTCTTGCTCTTTTAAACTTTGGATACCCCTGTTGTATTACCTTGATTCTTCTAGGATATTTTGATTAAATATCTATAATAGACGGGCTTTGCCCTTTTTTTTAATTATCAAAAAAAATATGAGAAACAATATTTTTTTTTTAAAAATTAATCAAAAATAATTTTAATTGTCATTTATGCTTCCATTAAATTATATTAAACCTTTAACCAAATGATTCTTGTTTGTGATATTTCCCATATACTTCTGAAGTTATTTTTTTGCTACTTAAAATTATTAACATTATAAGTTGTTTGTTATACTCCGACCTAAAGTGCAGCTAAATTTGCATATACAAATAAAGATTTATTTATTATTTTATACCTATTTTATTCATCTAATAAGTCTTAATGATAAGATAAAATATAGATTATAATTGTCACTCTTATGTGAGAAGAGATTGACCACTTCAAATTTGGAACAATAATTTCTTTCATCTTTTTTTTTAAATATTAAATATTTTAAGCAAATTCAAATAGCATTTCAATTTTGCTTACCATAAAATAAAATAGTTATGTATAATTATACCATCGATGGTGATCTAAAGGATTACATTTGATAGTTGATTATGTTTGTTATGAATTTTCTTTTTTGATGACGGTTATTTATTTATAAATATAATCATACGACCATTGAATTTAGTTTCTAGACTGATTTATGTCATTATTTTTCTATAATAAAAATAATATTCTAGACTGAGCAAATGACAGGTATGAATTATTGCACACAAGCTTAGAATTGGTGATCTATAAATTATATGTTATAGTCAAAAAATTGAACCGACCATAAATGAGTACAACCTTACAAAAATAATAAACCATAAAATTCATAAAGATTTTTAAAACTATATTTAAATTTAATTAATATAAATATGTTGGATAAAATTTTATCAATTTTTTGGATAAATATTTAATTTGTAAGAAAAATAAAATATCAAATTTCTCCCCGTTAATGGGTTGATGGAATTATCGAAGGCTTCGAGACATGAAGGCAAAATGGATCGGGTGCCTCTCCCCTGGCTTTTTCAAACTAAATTTTGATAGAGTAGCCAAGGGTAATTCGGGGGCATCTGGTGCAAGATGTGTGATTTGGGATTGTTTGAGGACACTCATTCGAGTTACCTCAAAGAAACTGGTTGATGGCACCAACAACGAGGTCGAGGTGTAAGTACTTATCCTGGGCCTAGAATTACTATTTCACTACGGGATTGAATGAGTTATCATTTAAGGCAATTTCAAAGTGATTATTCAAGCCTTAAAGAATCAGAAAGCAAGATCCTCAAACATCAATAACATTCTAAACTGTGGTTGGGGATTGCTAGACAACCTAAGCCTTTGGAAAGTGTCCCATTGCTATCATGAAAAAATTTCAAAGCAGATAAATTAGCCAATAAAGGAGTCTATCAGTGTGATAAATTAATCATAGACAATGATTGGAGTAGTTGGGGTATTTGAAAGGATGACATATGTTTGGAGGAAATTGGGAGGTGTTACCTTTTATGATGGGCATGCCACCCATCATTGGTTTGCATTGATCTTGGGAGACCAACATCACACGCATGGCACTCTCCCACTACCTTTTTTATGAATGTGTATATGGTGAATGGTGTATGTACTGTACATTCCCTCTCTCTTTCATGCGCTCATTCTTGTCACCCCATTCGACTTTGCTTTAGTTCTCTTTGTCTCCATGGATCCTAATGCAGTGGAAAAAACACTATTCATGAGTACTATTCACTGATGATGTGTCAGACACTATTCATCCTAGTGAGGTGTCACAACACTATTTTTGATTGCTTTGGTGGTATGGGACACATTTATATAGAGTCACATGGAGGTACATGGTGGTGGTCCAACTTGCCTAAAGAAGATGCTTTTCTTTTTGACATTACACATGTGACATGTCTTTCACTAGTCATCAATAGTGTTTCACATGTGAAGGGTGGCACCACTTTGGTAATGAAGACTTATCTTTAGCAATGATCACTCCAAGTGGGAACATGGCGTAACATTTCTTGGTCTTTACTCTTATTTTGACATGTGAATCCATGTGGGATGTAGGGCATATATGTTTTGTTGTCTCTCTTCTTTATTCATTCTTCATAGTTTATATATGCTTGTATTTCCTTATTTTAGTTAGGCTAGGTTAGGAATTAGACGAATTTGGGAGTAGACTTAGAGAGAAGATTTTTATGCCTCCTTGGATTGTAGATGCTAAGTATGAATGTGTAAGAATGATAACTTGTTGAATCTTGTAATGAGAGGAAAACTTTGTTGATAAATCTTGTGTAATGAGAGGTGATTTAGTGAGAATTGAGAGGTTGATTATGTGTTAAATTCATGAGAATGTTATGTGTTATGTGAGGTTTATGGATTTGTGAGTCCATTATGTGGTTACAGGCTACATCAAATCCTATGCTTTAAGTGGTGCTTAGTGAACCTTTGTTGCATGGAGAGTCATCTAAGAGGGAAGTGGCATTCAAAGGGCATGTATTTGACTCACGGCTCAAACAAATTTTCATTGTCTAGTCAAGAAATGTCCTACAGTACATCAAAGAAGCAATTGGTCAGCTAACACTAGAAATTATTTATAGGTTAAAGGTAAACTCACTACTAGAGTCAATTTTCATTGGTATTTTCCTCCTCTTCTTGAAATATAAGTAATAGACTATGGCGATTATTAGTAGAATTGTGCACCTATTTTTAGGGTTACTTTAGAGGAAGCAGTGGAGGCTCTTGATTGTGACAACCAACACTCACTCCCCTTCTTTGCTCACAACGAACTAGGGTTGATTATTTTACAAACATTTCATGAGCTAGAAGTAAGGTTTTGTGTGGTGGTCGAGCATCTAGAGCATGTGTAGTCATGTTTGAAGCACCCTGCCCTAGAGGGGTACTTTCTTCTTGAATTATATTTATATGAACTCCGTACTCCCTTGGCTTCAGTTGTGGCAACCCTAAGCTGGAAAAATTATCCTAGGGTGGTTTCAACAGTCAAATCCTTCTCAATATTTTTAGGACACCCCTTCAACACAGTCCCATTTTAGGAGTAGAAGCTAGTTTCCAGACACCTCGTAGTGTGGTTATTGTGTAATTAAGGGCTTGTTTGGATGGCTATAATGTTTCTCTAATCTTAGGAGGGGTCTTTCTGAAGTGCAACGTTGGCAGGCCAAGGCTTCATTGTTGAAAAATGACCACCCCAAAGGCAGGAGGCATTGGACATACACTGAGTGGGAACATGGTTGAGGTGGATGAGTTTTTGGAAGATCATGGCAATAAGGACACTTATTTTATCTTGATGACCGTTGATGGTCCCACCATTGATGTTAGTGGCAACATTGTTAAAGCCACAATTAGTTTCTAGTTGGGGTTTAGCCCCCTTTTCTCTTTCCTATTGTTTTCTCTTCATTGTCACCCCTTAGGTATTTTTTATTTTTCTAATTGGTTTGGTGGCCCGTTGTAGCCTATTTTGTTTATCATTGCTCCTTTCTCAAAAAGCTCGTCTTATGGGTTTTATCAAAAAAATTGTAATCTTATTTTGTTTGAATTAATAAAAGGGAGATGAACCCCCAACCCTCACATCATCTATCAAATAAAATATCGAATATGTATGAAAAATATATTAATTATAAATCTGTCTAATGAATTTTGAATTAACACACATTTAATTTGAAATTTACATGATATAGAGATTCCATGAACCATCTACATTTAAGCCCTTACATTTCCAACTCACAAGGATGAATTATTGTAAGATGCAAAAATTTAATGACAAATAAATGTCAAACATGAATTAATGCATGACGTAGAGATTTCATTGACCATTGGGATTTAAAACCCTGTCCAACTATCTAGCATGAATTATTGTACGACTTAAAATTAAATGAACCATATTGTGTTTCACTATAACAAGTCAATAAGATGAAATTCCATCTCCCCAAACGTTAACAAATATAGAAATAAATCATATAAAATAATACCAAATAAATGGCAAGGAGCCATTTATTGAGTGTTTAAATTTGTTTGCAAAAAATCAATGAAGTTTATATGAAACATTTGATATGAAAAATGTAAAAAATTCAATTGAATTAGACTACTTTTTTTCTTTACATTTGCCTTTACATCCGTTAATCTAATTTATTAAAGTTGGATATATTTTATACATTGTTTCTGTGACTAAATTTATAAATATAAAAAAAATTAATTGTAGAGTTGAATCATTTATAATTTAAAGTTGAAAAAATCAACAATTATATTAAAAAGATTGTAATTTAATTAATAAGAATGAAGATGATTGTAAGTTATTTCATCTATCAAGATATAAAATTTTGGAGACAACTAATACAAAAATTTATTAGTGAAAATAATTCTACTATAACATTTTAATAGAAGATTTTAATATATATATATATATATGTTTATTCAAATTTTGTAAATCTACACTTAAAAATAAACATGTTTATATAACTCAATTAAATCAATAAAAATAAAGATTTATTTTATTTTTAAATTTTAAATTAAAATTTATTAATAATAAATTAATATTTATTTTTTTAAATTAAAATTTAATGATTTTAAAGTTAAAATTTAATGATTTTAAAGTTAAAATTTATTTAAAAAATTAAAATTAAAATATATTAATATTAAATTTTATATTTATTAGTTTTTAAATGAGATTAATTAATATTAAAATAAAATTTATAAATTGTAATTATTTAATTAAAATTTTTAATTATATCAGGAAATTTTAACATTATTATAATTTTAAAATTTTGTATTATGAAATCGTATTATAAATACCATGTGAATAATTTATATAAAATATAACCCTTTCGTAATGAAATGTAATTATATTTGTTTTATTTGCTACCAAAAAAAACAACGGCTATATAAAGAAGTAAGACAGCTGTCCGCTTTATTCGCAAAGATTTCTTTAGGATAAAAAATTATTTATTTGTTGTACAATTCACACACTAAAATTGACTTAGAACAACGAACTTATATAACTAGTAATTATTTAAAGGTTCTAAGTTTTTTAATTTGATTGGGTAAATTGTTTGTTGTGAATAAGTATGAAATATAATTGTGGGTTTATTTTGTGTAGTAAAATGGAAGGAAGAAGAAATAAAAAGAGTAAAAGGATCTCACTTTTTAAGAAAGCAAGAAATATGGGACGCAAAAGTCATAGAGAATATAATGATAGGAAGAGCAAAAAAAGAGGATACTAATAATTGAACCCTCAAACACTCAAAAATGGGAGTAGAATAATACATCATTCAAGACCAATCCTTGCTAGCCATCCACCAGAGGGGCTTATCCACAAGTCAATATTGTTTGTCGCCCTCATTTAAAAAGGAGGTCTTCCAGATTCCATTGAGATCTATTAGATATGAGAGAGTGCGCTTCCACCCTCAGTGATTCCACTCCAATCTATATTCTTTCTTCTTTGAAAGGACTTAAACATCCATGTGTCGCTTAAAAGGCCTAATATAACAAAGATGCAATGATGCTGGCGGGCCCTGGACACGGATGATTGTACGGCTTTACATATATCAAATAACCCACGAATACTTTGACACAAAATTGAAATTTTAACATCCATACCAACTTTGACACAATCCCATTCAAATACAATGGAAGTATATTTGACACAATCCCATTAAAATATAAATGGAAGTATATTTGCAGCCAAAAGTAATAGTAAATTGTAAATATTTTCAGTACATATTAACCAAAAGAGTTGGCCATCGTCAAATTTTTTATTCATAAATATGATTAATTCGAAATATCAATTTGGAGATATTTTTAAATAATTTTTGGTATTTATTGTTTGTTAATTTAAATGATTTTAAGGTTTTTATTTATTTATAAATTATATTTTAAAATTAAGTATTATTGATATGTGTTGTTTGTGAATGTATTTTATTTTTTTTTTTTAGTTTTTTTATTTTTTCATGTTTTTATATTTTTAAAAATGTCATGAATATATTTTTAAGGTAAAGTATGGTCTTAGTTAATATAAGGTGGCTCATAGTTTGTAGTTCCATTTTTATTTTTTTTTAAGATTTTTTAATGTAGTATAAATGCCAATAAAATCTTAATTTTAATTCAAATTATTTATAAATACATATAAATCTTAGTGTATTTAAATATCTCATAAAATCAAGAAAAACTAAATAAAAGTTAGAGAATTCTATTATTACTCACTAAAATTTATTGAATATCTACAAGCATTTTAGAGAAATCATCCCAACATTAAACCATTCAATAATATAAAATTTCATGTTAGTGACGCATTACTTTACACTAATTTTTTATTGTTAAATTAATACAAGTATTAAAGTGTTATTTTTCATAATGTATATTGTCTAAAGATCTAAGAAAAATCAAATTAAGTACAACACAAGTCTTGAAACATGTTTCTCAATATTATTTTTTCAGGATTTCATATATTATTGACTAATTAAAATAAAGAGAAAGAATTGTACTTTTTGAGTAATTAAAGTGAAGTTGAATAAAACTAACAAAATTTTTGCGGCCTTAAATTTAATGAACACGGTCATCAAACAAGTTTTAACATACCTAACATCTAAAACCATACCCATTATAAGAGTAGCACCTACAAACATCTTCAAAACAATTATGAGAAAGTTCTTTGTTTACTCTATTTTTTTAGATTAATTTTTATTTATTTAATTTTAATTGATTTGTGCTATCAAATCTTGGTAAATATCTACCCATCACTTTTAACAATAAATTATATTTCCAAACTTTCATTTTTATTATTATTATTATTATTTTTAATTAAATAAATTTGATTTAATCTTTTATACATATTAAACTTGTGAGGAAGGGGTAGAGGCCTCCGGCCCTTCCCTAAAGAAACTTTCGCTGGTAGAGCCCATTAAATATTTATGAAAATATATATTGCCATTTATTCATAACATATCATTATGATATTGAGGTGTCCATTAGAATTGACATTAATGTTCAAAGCTTGTCTTTAAAATTAATAATTAATTATTGTAATATAATGTAAAAATCAACCTTTCTTTGAGAAAATTTATTTTGGTGTATGTCATCCTACATTAATATGAAGAGACAAAATATAAAAATATTTTATTAATCCCTCTATAATTATTAATATTTTTTGTGAACAAATCTATTATAATCACTGAACTCTATCATTTTTATGAAAATTTATTCAATTAATAGAAATGAGGTATTTTCTTATATTATTGAGTTTCAACATTAGTTTTAAAATATTATATTATAAGAAAATAAGAAATTGATTGATTTATTTGATGTTTATTGGCTTTTGATAGCTCTCCTTCACATCTATAACATTATGCTATTGATTTAGAGTGGAAAAGAAGGTTTCATATTATATTTCTAAACCCCTTTTTTTAAATGATAAATTTTAAGTTTGTACCAAATTCTTTATGGCCACTCATGTTTGTAGACACTTAAAATTAGACATTTTGTGTCAATTCTAATTATGTTTTCTATTAAAAATTTCAACCTTACCAAAATCACTATTCCTTTAATTATTGATTAATCCCACTTAATCAAACCTAATCATTCTTCTAATAGGAAAATCTATGGATTTAGATTTATCTTATTTTTCTAAATTCAAAATTAGAATATTGCCTCATAAATAGATGACATAATAAGGCAAAAATGTGTAAGTAAACAAAGATTATGACATATTTTACACTTCACTTACACACTCAAGATAAGTTCTTACACCTTACTTACACACATAAATGGGTCATCATTTGAATATCTTACACCTCTCTTACATACTCCATCTTTTTTATTCCACACTCCATATTTCTTATTTATGAGAATGTAAGACTAATCTTAGGCCCTTGATCTTCATCTCAAGATGAATGGTCCACCATCATTTGCCAAATCTATAAATGAAAGGGTCTACACACTCTTTGACAATGATCAAGTAAGGTAATGAAACTCTTCCAAATCTCAAAGTCGTCACTTCAACCAATTCTCATGCCAGAGCCAAGGTAAGCTAATAATCAAGTGTAGACAAAAAGGTGTTTCTCATGCACAAAATCAAGCATTACCAAAGACTCCATAGCCTACAAGCTAAGATCAAGCTCTTAAGACTGGTTCTCAAGCAAATAATTTAAGAGGGTATAAACATTTGTTTTTGTCTTCTAATGTGCATATCTTGCTTGTTTTCCATATAGCTCAACCTAAGGATCAGGGTTGAGATATTAGTTCTTCAAGTTTATTTTAATTATGTTCACTAATGGATTGGCTAACCTCTCTTAGATATCCAATCTATAATTTTTACTACTCCTCATGTTGGATCCCCTCCAAAGACTTGGTTGGAGTTTGTTGCGATAGCATGAAAAGTCCATCATTAACCCATCATGATGGAGATCCCCTATGCAAGTGGTGGTCAAGTTTGTAGCTTTGTTAACCTGCCTTCTGGTTGGGGTATCATTATGTCTTTTCCCCCTCTAAAATTAGTTAAGATGGTTTTGTGGCGGCCAATCCTCCTTTAATTGAGTCATTCACTTGGAGTGCCTAGCCTCCCAAGGATGATCCACTTCCACCTCCTTCTAATGGTGCTCTTTATGCTTAATTTTTTGTGTTTTTTATAATTTTTATGTAACATTGTGATCTTTGGGTTTCTATGTGTAGACAATAATTTTTTGTATTGAGTCATGTTATTTTGTTGGCATGGAGTTTGGGTCATGTATACCAATTGACCACTTAATTTTTGTAACCATACATGTTTTATTATTTATTATTAATAATAGATATAGTGATGTGTTCCAGTAATAATGTAAGTATTGAGTGAACAGGATAACATTTTATTTTACCATACTAAAATGTGATTAGTCAATCTAGAACAAATGTGTCAGCTTTATAAAATTTTCAACCTATGAACGAAGTGTCCCTTTGAATTATATCTTGTGTGGTCTAAAATCTCAAAATAAATAACTAGTAACCATTTAATGGTCATAAAGTTAATCATCATTTCATAACATTTATATAAAATATAAAATTCATTGTAAAGAAAGAACATGATTAAAAATCCAAAGGTTAGAGGAATTAGAGCATGTGCCCTTCATTTCATTCATGGGATGTATATATGTCATTAGCTTGATCCTCTTAATTAATTTTCCTCCACAAGGCCTATTCTAGACCTTGTGTATATATCACTCTATGAAAACGTCAACACACTCATGCCTTATATACATGATGTTCCACAAAACATATGTGTTAGAAAAGTATTTAGACCAATCAAATCCAAAGCCTACAATTTGTTTAATGGTTTAAATGCCTAAAAGAGCGAATACATATAATTAGATAAATGTTGGACATCAATAAGACATGGGTTTTGAATGAATGATAATGAGGTGTCCTCCTGAAGCTTGGAACAATGTTCTTGCTTGAAAATGATAAAGAATCCATGGACCTTGTTTTGACATGGTCTTGGGGACCATAAGTAGAGAAAAAGTGAGATTTTTTCATATGGTATCACATATATTAAATTTCATAATCAATAGTTTGTATTTCTTTCACATGACTCGGAGTTGTCAATTGACTTGACTTGACTTGAATGTAATATGGGCCATGCATTATTGAGACTTATAATTTAAATGTCTATGTATTTCATTTTATTTGATGTAATTGACTTGGCTTGGTATAATAAAATTGATGTAATTGACTTAACTTCATGTAAGATGGCCCATAAATTGTTAAGACTTCCGAATGAAATGTTGACATCTTTCATTTTCTGCATCATTGCCAATTGAAATGTCATGAAATCATGAAGAGTTCAACCCTGTGAAAAGAAACAAATGGATGTCATACACATGCAATAATATATACACAAGGTATAGAATAGGCCTCGTATAGGCAAAATAATTGTGAGGATGAAGCTAATGACATATATACATCCAATTAATGAAAGGTAAGGTAGACACTTTGATTCCTCCAACCCTTGAATTTTTAATCTTTTTATTTCTTTACGTATAATTTTATATTTTATATAAGTTCTATGAAATGATGATTAGCTTTATGATAACTAAATAGTTACTATTTTTATTTTGTACTCAAAATAGGTATACATTTTAGATTTTGGACCATACTAAAAATAATCTAAAAGGGTACTCCATTCATGTGTGGAAAAGATTATAAAATTGTCACATCTATTGTTGATAGACCAATCACATTTTATTGTGGTGATATTAAACATCTACATGTTCACTCAGTAATTACATTACTATTAGAGCACATCACTATATTTATTATTAATGAAAAATAATAAAAATACAAGAATGGTTATAACAATAAATCAAATGGTTTGTATGAATGATTCAAACTCCACATTAGTGAGAGAACACAACTCAAAATAAAAAACTGATAGCTACACATGATAACCCAGAGATCACAAGGTTACATTAAAAAAAAAAAAAAAAAACAAAAATCTTCAGTTACACATAAAAGTGGTTGGTTGTTATTTTAAGAAACATCCCCTAAATATTCTCATTGATTCTAGAAATACACATAACTTCATCGATCATATGCTAGCCAAACATGTTGATTGTTATGTTTATCCTTGTTTAACTTTTGAAGTTATGATTGCGAATGGAGAAACATTACCTTTTAAGGTAAAATGTCATAATGTATGCATTTTAATGGGTGATTATAATTTGAAATCAGACACGTTTTTTTTGCCTATATGAATTTGGGACATAGTTTTAGGAGAAAAGTGACTGCGGACACTAGGCCCTATCCTATAGTAATTTTCAGAGATATGGATGTAATTCACTAATAAGTAATAACAACACACATTAAGAGGCCTCAAACCAATATCTAAAAGTGTCATTAAATCTCATCGCATGTAAAATTTTCTAAAAAAGGATCTCATAGGATTGTTTTCCAACTTTACAACATCCAATTTAATGAATCCATAAATTCCAACCACCCACCATAATTATATGAAATCTTGTCAAAGCATGCAATTATTTTTTAGGAACCTAAAGGGTTACCCCCATAATATCTAAAAGATAATGTGATTAAGCTAATTTTAGAAAGTGTACCTCCAAACATTTTCCCTTACTGATATTAATTTCTAAAGAGGAATGAAATAAAAATAAGGTGAAAGACTTATTATAAGTTGGAGCCATCAGGCCCAACATCAGTCCTTACTCTTATCCTATATTTTTGGTAAAAAAAAAAGATGGGTCTTGGCACCTTTGTGTTGACATCCATTGTTGGACCCCAAATTTTGTATTGGTTTATTTGAAGAACCTTTTGGAAACAACATGGAAGATAAAGCCATGAAAGTGAGATAAAAAAATGGGAGAGACATAGCACGAAAGGCCTTGAAATGGTAGAAGCAAGTCATAAGGAACAAGGATGTATAAAACACAAGCAACTAAGGATGCAAAACTCATATGATAACATATGAGTTGGACTAGGGCAGAGAAAGTAGAGATGGTTAGGAAGCAGTTCATATAAGCATCAGAGGAGAATAGTCAAGCATGAATCTAACATCTATTCACAAGAAGATAGGAGCTTGATAATAGATATCTAGCATATACTGGGATCGGTCATTAACAAGACATTGTTTCCATATTAATACTATAATAAAATAGTTAGGGTAAAACCATGTATAAATACTCCCTAATTTTATGTAGGAAGGTAATTGGTAATTATAATCTTGAGCTTAGTCATGATCTTGATATGCATTACAACCTATGTTTGGTGATCTTGATATGTAATGAGATAGAATACTTTTGCTTTTGAAATACCTTTTTTAATCTTGTTATAAAATTAATGGTAATACTACTCATTTTCTCAATTTTCACCTATCATTTTTTGTGATGAATAATTTAAGTATGGAATGAGTGAATTATTAGGATTAGCTATACTATGATGTTTATGGCTAGAACTATGTGCTTATTCAAGCACCCTTGTATAGAGAGATCAATTCATACACCACTACGAGACAGAACCAATGGGAACAGGTCTTAAACTATGTGTTTTAGGTGAGTGCACAAGATCATTTCTTGTGTGATAAGTTAGTGCACTAGCTCGTTTAACTACCTATTATTTTAGGCATGCAACTAGGGTAAGTCATGATAAAATAAAGGAAAATATCTCAACATTTTGGTTCTATTGTCAGGACCTATTTCACTTGTTATCATGATGGTATAAAAATGGTCAAACAACCTCCTTTGGAGAATATCAAGCACTAAATCGGTACAATAGAAGAAAACTTTACACCACAGTATCTTGAACTAGGAGTTTTTACATGTATATGGGTAGAGAAACATTTATATTATTCTATATATGAAACATTATTTGTAAAATTAAATAAGCACTTACATTCTTAGCTTTCAGCATATGCAAAAAATTGTTCAAGAAATTACGGGTGGAAGGCTTCCTGGTCAGTAGAGTGTTAGATGGTCTTGGCCAAGTTATAAACTTCGTGGACACGAGTAGTATATTTCTAATGAAATGGAATGCTTAAAATTTATATTTTGGAATACAATGTCTCTATAAATTCTTTCCCAGAAGAAGCATGGTTTAACTTCCTAAGAGAGCTACACATAAGATATATCAAACAATTCACTTTAGAGACTAAAAAACTTATGGTTGATTCTAGGCTTGAGAAATATCCTATGGATAACTAAACTCTGACACACATGAGCACTGTGACTGGTGGGGAAATGGAGGTGTATACATTGGTATGAGATTGAGAGCTTAGTATAGAAGTCAAGTAGCAGGAATTACAAAAGAAAAAGTATGATGATTCAAAACATAGGGCTATGAGAGGGAATGATCCTAGGGGTAAACAAGAGGATATTGGAAGTGCCATGGGAATTCGTAAGAGAGTAGAAAGGAATAATGAGTACCCCCTGAACATGAGTGCATTCCCTTTAATGGTGCAAGTATGCACAAAATAAGCAGGATAAGCACTAATAGTAGAACCCAATCCAGATAGACCCAATTCCCCCACCATAGTGCATGTTTATTCATGTGATTTTGGTGAAATTTTTATAAGTAATTGGGATACTGAAAATGAAGAATCTGAAGCCAAGCCAGTATAGGAATCTTTGGGAGTGCAAGTTTAGCATAGTAATTTACCTTTAAAATTTAATTTTTCATTGAAAATACAACATATGTATCACCTTGGAATGAAAATTGGACCTAATATAAATGATGGGAAAACTATAGGCCCAACCATATCAAATAAACCTTCCTCATCACCTATTATTTTTGATGCACTTATTGTTGTAGGAGGTGCAGTAAAATGTACTAGTGGTGGTTCTATTGGAGGAGGATGATCAAGCATCAGCTTTAGAGTCACTAATGGACCTCCACTAATGGGTTCAGGGGGGATTCTATTAGAACCACAACAAGGTCCACTACAACTACCAATTTCACCTATGGTATACTATGAGATGCTGCTTTACCTCCCTAAATATTATGGTGTTGAAAATGTGACAGAACATGTTCATAAGTGTGAACTCATTTGGTGAGTGTGGTCTATCACTTATTTAGAATGAAAGGGTACTCAATTTTCCTCTATTTTACTGGATCACACACATAAATGGTATCATAAATTTGACCCCCAACAAGTTGTTTTGAATTATGAATTTTTGAAAACTACATTGTTCCAAGAGTTTGACATCCCATAGTTTGAGTAATAGAGTATCACTACCTTAAAGGATAACAAAAAAAATAAATCATTGAGACTATGTGTGAGTATGATGCATGTTTCAAAATGCTTCTTTCAAAACTATCATTTGAGATTAACCTGACACAACATGTTCAATGGTTTATGGGAGGCAAGTTACTTCCTTTTCATCGATCTCTATCCCAAAATACCTTTACCAGCCTATGTGAGGCACTATATGTTCCTCTTCACACTGAAGTTATGGGAAGTATAGATATGGGGATCAGGCCCTTTATGGAGGCTTATATTGCTACTATGGCTTATCATCTAGAGAAGCTAATGAATAATAATTCTCAAAAGACATGTAACAACATATGGTGTGTTGACTATGAAGTTGAAGGTCTTAACATGAAAGCTATCCTCAAAGGAATGTTTACATCATGAACAAATAGTCTTGTGAGATATGCTAGGAGGATCATGATGTAAGAAGTTATCCTTTTCTCTAGCATGCTACCTAGGATAAAGTATCACTATACTATAAAATGTGTGATGCATACACACATGATAGTAATTATTGTCGAGTCATCATGAAGCACACATAAGAACTTAATAAATTATGTTGATAATAATCAAGAGGCTAGTAAAGGTTGATATTTTCAGGGTCAAGGATATGGAAATGGATGTGGGGGTGGTCATTTTACACCTAGGACCTATTACAAGTTTACATCTCTAGATCGCTATCAACACAACTTGCTTTTTTACCCAACTTACACCTTTTTTAAGAATGAACATCATCTAGAATAATGCCCCAACTTATATATGGCTATCACCAAGGAATACAATGAGAAGGGCACTGGAATGATTCATGTTGCAAAAAAATCCAAGTGTTCAATGGAGACCATGCCCTACCAACCCACTAGCTGGACCTAAGGTCAATATTATGACACAGAGTGGTGCCCATTCCAAACAGCTTCAAATCCACTTATGGAGAAGGTTCAGTGTGAAGAACCTCATGTTTAACACTACCTCAATGCTAAAAAACAAAAATATGTGTTACATGACATGATAGCCTTGGTATGTGAACTATAAGGAAAAATTGAATTTCTGAAAGAGAAGGATGTTTCCATGCATGTTAAGATGCAAAGAGAGGTTATCTCAATAGACTCTAAATAGGATGAATTTTGGGAACTCTTCAAGCTTCTTGTTAGTGAGAACATCATCTCACTCCTTAAGAACTAGATACAACAACAAATGGCCAAGATTTTGATAAATCATCATTTGAACCATGCATGATGATAAGAGACTCATATCGAAAACAATCTTGAATGTGATAAAGAGGTCATTGTGAATGCATCTATTGACAGTTAGATGATGTGAGATATATTGGTGGACACCAGTGTAGAATTCAATGCTCTCACAAAGGATTATTGGATGGAGATGGGAAGTCCAAATCTTCAACCTTCCTTGCACATTCTATTCATGGTTAACAAGACTCGAGTAGTGCCTATAGGCATTATCAAGGATGCCACCATTAATATCATGGGTGTCCTATTTAAAAGTGATATTGAATTAATTGAACTAGCCAAAGTTGATGATTTCATAGTTCTATTGGGTTGACTATGGTTATATTCCAATAATGCTAACATGCATTTCAAGAAGTGTTACATTAAATTTTAGAATGACACCCAGCATGTTGTCATTCCTCTCAATACTATCCAAATCCCCACTTTTTTTAGATATAATTGATGTTGACAAGGACCTCAACCATATTTATACATCATGACACAAGGAAATCAATATGTAGATCCTAATTTTGATGGTTTTCTTCAATGGGGAGATGTACAATCCATCTTTGATACCACTAACAATGCTTGTGAACATTAGGCACATAGAAAATATGATCTAACAAGATGGGGTTATGTTATAATGGGCCAAAAAATAAATTCTTGGTTGGTTAAGTGCTATAAGTCTATTTGACTCATTGGTGGATGAATAATGAATGCACCACCCTTGTAGTTGGACCAGGCACCTAGATTTCATGGTCAAATTGATTTTTGAGAATACTTACAATAGTTGGAGGAGTACTATGTTTTTGAAGATGAATGTATGCTTGTGTTACCTACTATACTTTAATTAATAGTTGCTCGTTAGTGAAATACTCATCAATAAAAGTTGTTGGCACGGGGATAGGTATGCACCATGATACATCATCATTTTCACCATGACAATCATGTTCACACCACACTTAGTTATAATCATTTTGAGTCCTTAGATGACCATATAGCCACCTATGAGAATCTTTGGACTATTGATGAGACATTTTTACCTAAAATGGGTTCAAGAATTTTAGGTCACTTTACATGATTGGGCTATAGCATGGTATATTCATCAATAAATGCATTAAGATATGGATACCTAGGAGTACATCAAACATGGTCTTTCAAGTAGTAGTAGGTGATTATGCACTAGTTGAAGATAGAATACGAACCATGCATGACATGATTGAGGATAATTTGGTCATATTTCAAGAACTTGATACTCATGTAAAGGCTCATTTGGAACCTAACTCCTACTCAGAATATTACCATAGGGAGAAAATCTAAAAGGGTAAGCAAAAGGTTGTATATCAAGTTAATGAGGGTACTAGCACCGATCTACCATAACTAGTATTTGACCACTTAAACTTTCCTATATAATATGAGGCACTTTTTGTTAGAGATAATATGCAGTCCAAGAAGAAACCATATTCTATGCCACCCCAAATATTTTATTATAATATTAGGACAGATGATGCACCCAAGATGGCCATTGTGGGTAATTATTGGTCTGAAGTAGAATTAGCCAAATTATTTGAACTTATATAGGAGTATTAGGACATTTTCCCATGTAACTACACAAATATGAAAAGAGTGCATACATCATTGGGAAACATACATATCAAATTATTTGAGGGCACTTGACCGATCATGAAGTGACTATATCAAATGATTCCTAATTTGTGTGCACACGTTAAAGAGGAAATTGATGACATGTTACATTTTTGGGTTATCAATCCCATTAATATATCCAAATGGGTTAGCCCCGTGATAATTAACATCAATAAGGATGGTTAAATATGTGTTTGTGTATATTATAGACAACTCAATGTTGTGTGTGTCACTGCCCCATTCCCAATGCCATTCATGGTGGAAATTTTAGGTGTCACTTGATGTGAAAATTATAGCTTCACTAATGGATTTTTAGGATATCATCAGGTACAAATTAATGAGGAAGATAAGGTAAAACCCACTTTTACCACTGAATGGAGGTCCTTTACATATAATGTTATGCCATTTAGATTAAAGAACACACTAGTAGTCTTTTCTCACATTTTGGTGGAAGAATTTAAAATTTACATCTACAAGTTCCTTCAAGTGTATCTAGATGATTGGACTCCATACAGCTTAGTGCATGATCATTGTGCTAATTTGCACTTGATTCTTGAGTTTTGCTGGCAACTTAATATTTCCTTGAAGCTAAAGAAGTGCATCTTTGCCCCACCTTTTGAGATCTTGTTAGGGCACATAATTTATTGGGATGGACTACTCATGGATCTAGGCAAGATTATGGTTATTTTTTAACTCTCAACCCAAACCACTCAACATGAGGTCCACACCTTCCCTAGTCATACAAGCTATTATCGTAAGTTCATTTGTAGTTATGTTATCATCATAGCTCTGTTAGAATATTTTTTCAAATAGAATGGCCTCTTTATATGAAACAAAAGACATCAACAAGCATTCAAGGCCTTGAAGGAGTCCTAGACTTGACAACACCATTCATGTACGATTCAATGCTTCTAGCATGGTGGAAAGTAATTTTTTTTCACAACCTAGGGAAGGGAACCTTGACCATATTATATATTTTACTCGTTACAAGCTAACACCGACTGAAAAAATTAATCCACTATAGAATGAAAAGCATTATACATGGTGTATGCACTATACTAGTTATGCCAATACTTGTTGGCCACTCCATTCACCTTCTTTATCGATAATGAGTAATTCAAGTACCTTATTAATCAACTAGTGTTACATGGATGAATTTGCAAGTGGATTTTTCTCTTCTAGAAATTACAATTATATGTGGTAGTGAAACCTACCAAGGTTAATTTTGGTCTTGACCATCTATCACATATTAAATATGGTGAACTAGTGCAAACAATTGACTATGACTTGCTTGATGTACAAATTTTTCAAGTTATTCACATGCCTAAAGAGTTAGAGTAAATAGATTATTTTCTTACAATAGGTTCAATGTCATACCCTCTTAGCACCTAGGAGAAAAAGTAACTTGTTGTATATGCAACACCTTTCCATCTTATGGTAGAGACTTATACAAGCTTGGCTGAGATGAAGTGTTACAATGGTGCATAATGTAGCATGAGCACATAGAAGTATTTAAAAAGGTTTATGAGGGTGTCTCTTGAGGATATTATGCTGGTCATGAAATATCATGAAAGTTTCTCCTAGATAGATTGTGGTGACCCACCTTATTCAAAGATGTCAAAGATTATGGAATCCAATGTGATATTTTTCAGCACGTAGGTAAACCAAACTGAAGGGATGCTATGCCTCTTCATCTAATACTTTCTCATGAACCCTTTGAGAAATGTTTTGTTGATTTTATTGGGCCTATTAGCCCTGATATAAGATGAATCAATTTGTACTACATCATAACAACCACATACTATCTCATACACTAGGTTGAATTAGCACCCACATATGATTGTACTATTGTGATTGCCATCACGTTCCTTTGGTAAAATGTCATCACAAGGTATGGATTCCCTTTAATTTTAACAAGTGATCATTGAATTCACTTCCTCAATAAGATAATACACATCTTATTAACCAAGTTCATGATTGTGCACCATAAGACCATTCCATACCACCCTCAAGCTAACAACACTACTGAAACTTTTAACAAAATATTGGGTCATATATTGACAATGATTTGTAATATAAATCACACTAACTAGGATTATTGAGTTTATGTAGCCTTATGGGCATTTCAAACCATAAATAAAAGATTGAAAATGAGCACACCTTTTAATCTTGTCTTTAGCACTAAATCAGTTCTACCAGTGGAGTTCTTTGTTCCCTCTTTACGTATTATGTACATTGGAATATTAGATGATGAATAATATATAAAAGCATTCCTAGATGATTTATTACAGTTAGATGAAATATTTTTTCTTGTACATTGGATTCATGGAGTTGAAAAGTAGAAGTAGAAATATTGTCATGATTGACATCTCAAAAACAAAACTTTCTCTCATGGTATGCATGTGTTGGTTTACAATTCCAAGTTTCTGTGCCACTTTAGTAAACTTTGCATACATTATGATGGTTTTTTCATCATTCATATCACTCATCCCACATGCAAATGTAAGCTATGATAGTTATATTGGCTAATTTCTTCCAAGCCATTTTAATGGTAGTTGGCTTCAACCCTACCATTATATGTAATACTTCAATTTTTTCAATAAGGCGTATGCCACTAGCTTAGTTTAGGATTTTGGTTTATTTTAAAATAAAGCATATAATTATTCATGCACCTTTTGATTAGGTTTATTTCATGGAATTCCATTTGGAGCATTAATGATCAAAGTGATGAAGGCATGGGAGAGTAAATGTAAACAAGCCTTCAAGGCTTTATAAGGTTGAAGGGTCCTCATTTTTAAACTTTAGTGTTGAAAACTTTCAAATTTGTAGAGCTTAAATGAAGCCTTTTCAAGCCACCAGAGGGTGCTTCCATAAAATTGCAATGATAAATTCAAATTTAGGAAGTGAGATGAAGATCTTGAGAAAAAGAAAAGAGTGGAATAGTGCCTGTGGGCATACTTTGGAGAGAGTTGCAGGTTATAGGTATCAAAATCTACCATTAAAGGAAATTGAAATATGAAAGTTGAGGAAGTTTAGGGAAATAAGCATGTATTCATTTTAGAGAGTCGAATGACTGCGTGTCAACCTTTGATCACCCTAGGGGATGATGCAGTCAAAATGGAAGGCCATGAGAAGTGAGCCTTTGCTAGTAATTCATGAAGAGGAAGAGTACGAGGGTGTAGGAGGACATCTTGTTTTTATCTAGGAAGAAGTTTCTAATGAATCCAGTGCATAAGAAGAAAACCTAGCATAGTGAGTAGAAGAGACATAGATCAAGAAGGAACCAATGATGGTGCACATGAGTAAGAATAAGGATACAACACCACATCCACCCTTATTTTAATTAAATAAATGTAATACCCCAAGTCCGTTGTGCACACTAACAATTGGGAGTCTAAGGTTTCCCCTTGTAAAGTTTTTGACTAGAATCACCATTCACTTGGAAATGAGGGAGACTTGTAGTGTGACTATAAGGTTGAGCACTATAACATCAAGAATGAGGTCACTTATGAAATCATGATATTTAATCTGTTGAATGATGCTAGAGTGTTCTAGCTTTACCCATGCCTTATTTTGGGAATCCCAGGGAAGTGATGAGATTTTTCATCCCACTTATCCATGAGGACTATTTTCACTTTGCAAGGTGCAAGATGTGAATCATTACCCAAAGGATCAGCAAGGCAACATAGTTACAATGTTTGGGCATTGGCCTTATTATGGATTTGGAGGACCAAGAGGCAATTAAAAATATGGAACTGGTATTAAAGTATAAAAAGGAGGGCCATGCCATGTAAATTTCTATCCTTTAATATCTTGACTTTCAGGTAGTTGTGTGCTTGGCTATGACTAGGCTTGAGGGTGTGGACAGATGGAGAGAGGTTGATATGGTGTACCTCTATGTGGCAAGATAGATGACCTAGGAGAAAAAGTACAATTAATCTTAGTAATTTGATGAAAGAATTGAAGCGCATGATGAGAAGGCCCCTCACTTTCCCAATCATAAGTTTCCTTGGGGTATGATTATAATTTTACTGGTGTTTGATGAGATTGGTGTTTTAAAGTATGCTAGTAAAGAATTGAACTGGGTTTATCTACTAGAGAACAAGTCCCATGTAGAATGGTTCAAATGGTTCACCTACCTTGGTGCCATCACCCCCTCCCATAAGATAAAAATGAAAGGATTGTTTGAAGGGATGAAGGAAGCCTTTGGAAATTAATGGTGCATCCCTAAAGAGTTGCCTATGCAGATGGGGACTCAAGCTCAATTTTTTTATTATGAAACATTATTTACTCTATCGTATTTGGATGGAGCTGATATATAACTTATTAGGGTGGCTCAAGTTACCTTATGATTTCATTTCTAAGTACTTCAAGAATTTTACAAATCACAATCCTGATGCACAAAAGATGCACATTGATGTTGAAAATTTTGACAATAAGACTCATATTCTTTGATAATTATATGTCTACCTGTGAAAGGACTATAGGGAAAAGAACGAATTAGATAACATTGATATCAACACACACCATATTCTTGTGGGGGGCCACATTCATGTGTTGTATTACATGCTAAATACCAAGAATAAGGCTTTAAGAAGCCATGTGGCCACTAGAGAAACCCTTCCCCTTCCACCAGAAACAATAGATGAAATAAGGAAGTGAAGAAAAGTGAAGAGGCCAATACATGATGCCACTAGGATTGCATAAGAAGATCAACCAAAGAGGTAAAGTACTACCCCATCACCACTAAGAGACCAAGGGATGCTCGCAGTATAGGAACAAGAGGGCCCCAATACCATGCAATAGACAGTTGTTCCTTCAGGATAAGAGCATTTTATGTCAAATATAGGGTATTTGAACAAAGGATGGTGATGCTTGAGGCATTTTAAGAGAGGGAACCTACCCAAAAGATCCAAAAGGAAGCCACCCCTGAGTCAAATAAGTAATCCTCAGAGCATCAAGAATAACCTACCCATAATGATACACAAGTGAACATTGAGAATCCCACTGGTGAAGAGGGGGAAGATAGAGGTGCAACCCTAGGCACTGGTGACCAAGATGTTATCCCAACTAACCAATAAAAATTTGATCTGGAAGTTGAAATAATTGAATGTGATCCTAACAAGAGAAAAGGGTATGTTGTGGAATTTGAACATCAATAAGAAAATAAGAGCGATAACCTCCCTATTCATGGTTATATCCAAAAAAACATCATTGAAGAAGAACTATATATGTGGGAACATTTACCGAAGGAATAATCCTCCAATCAAACTCAAAGCAAACTCTCCTTCTACATGGATGTTTATAATGAGGATCATCAATTTGAGCTTCCATTAACTAACTCAAATTTGATGTCGAATGGGATGATATTCTTGAAGTATTTTGGGTGGATCCCTGATAGTGTTCACTAGCTCAAGCAGGTGTGACCCTCATTAAACTTGCTCTCAAGGTCATTTCCCACATGATATTCCACCATGCTAGCTTATTGGACTACTTATTCTCTTAGGCATGCGACTAGGATAAGTCATGTTAAACTAAAAGAAAAGATCTCAATGTCTACACTCTCAACAAACTCAGTATCAAGGACAAGTTTGTTATTCTGGTGATTGATGAGCGACTTGAAAAATTACATGAAGATCAAATTATGATCAAGGTATCATCATATATGCATTAAGGAATGTGATATTACGAAGATAGTTTTTTGAACTCATGCTGGCCATTATGAGTTTATCATCATACCCTTTGGCCTCACTAATGCTCCATCAAATTTTCAAGGCTTAATGAACAAGATCTTTTAAACATTTATATGCAATTTCATACTAGTTTTCTTTGATGACATTCATGTCTATAGCTATAAATGGATGAGCATCTGATACATTTGGACCATACTTTTTGAGTCCTTTATAATAACCACTTATGTTCCAAATGGTCCAAGCGTGGTTTTGGACAAAAGGAAATTGAGTATCTTGGACACATCATCTCTTATGAAGGTGTCAAAGTGGATCCTAAAAACATTGACACTATGAAAAAATGGTTTGAACTCAAATCACTCAAGAGCCTTCAAAACTTTTTGGGCCTTACTAAGTGTTATAAAAAAAAATATATGACTATGGAATAATTCTCACTCCATTAATGATAATGTTAAAAAATATGCCTTTCAGTGGTTTGATGTAGGAAACAAGCCTTTAAACTACTAAAACATGCAATGTGCACTACACTTGTTTTAGATATGCTTGACTTCTCTAAATCATTTATCATTGAAATTGATGCCTCCAGAAGTGGCATTGGAGCCATTCTAATGTAGGATAGTTAGCCTCTCGCATTCACCACCAAGGGACTTACATGGAAAAAGTTTGTTCATTCCACATATGAGAAAGAGATGTTAGTTATGCCATCAACAAGTGGTGCCCATAACTAGTCAGGATGCACTTCTACATCAAAAATAATCACCATAGCCTCAAGTCCTTCTTAAAACAAAGAGTCTCTTCACCTGAGTAATAAAAATGGGCAACCAAATTAATGGGCTATGACTATGAGATTACCTACAACAAGGGTAAAGACAATGTTTTCACAAATGCATTGTCTTACAAGTATGAATAACATACAACCTTGTGTTGTGTGTGTTATCTTTTCCCATGCCAAATTGGGTGCATCAATCATAATAAGAATGGTCCCATGACACCCAAATTTAGAAACTCATTCAATAAGTGACCACTAACCTTTCCTCTCAACAAAATTACTCTTCAGATGGTCACTATATAAGACATAAAGCATATTTGGTACTAACACCCCAATCAACACTGAGATAAACAATTATATTCAAACTACATATCTCTCCATCAACAAGCCACTTAAGGTTTTTTAAAAACCTACGAAAGGATTGTTTAATTTTTATGTAGGAAGGCACCAAACACGACATCAAACATTTGTGGTAAAATGTGAAATGTGCCAATGTAGCAAAGAGGAAATTGTCACCACCCTAGGAATGGTCCAACCCTTGCCTATCCCTACCAGGGTATGGTCAAATATTTCCATGAACTTTGTTCAGGGAAAACCCAAGTAAAGTAGGAAATCAATGATTCTCATGGTGGTGGATTGGCTCTCCAAGTATGCCAATTTTTTCACCCTCAACCAACTGGGTCAAATTGTTTAGCCTCAAATCAATAGACTCACTGGGTCAAATTGTTACCACTTGTTGAATGGTGGTACAACACTACATACCACATTGCCACCAAGATGACCCCATATGAGGTCCTTTATGGTTAGCCACCACCTTCTCTTCAAACATACTTTTTATGTAGCTTCAAGGTACATGGAGTTGATGTCACACTCCACACATGCAATTATCTGTCAAACTCTCAAAGATAACCTCCATCTAACATAGAACCACTAAATCAACAAGTTGATCAATACCACTTAGAATCTTATTTTGATGTTGGTGACATGGATTTTTCTAGCTCCAACCTTATAACCAATCCTCTTTTGACATTGAAGGGTCATGGGAAACTTCCACCAAAGTTTTATGGTTTTTATAAAGTGTTTTCGAAGATTGGTCTCGTAGCATATAAATTAATGTTTCCTTCCTCCTTCATGATCCATCCAATTTTATATGTTATGTTTGAAGAAGGTTATTGGTTTACATGTTGTATGAAGGAATACAACACCTCATTTTTCATCGTTACTTGCATTAAAAATATTATATTAATGTTTCTTAATGTTTTGTACACAAAAAGTGAGGTGAAGTCAATAATCATAAATTTTAAATGAAATATACTTACCATTTTACATTCTTTCACTTGAAAAAATCCTACTTTACTAAAAACAAAAAATTACACCCTTTGTAACGTAACTTTTATCTTTGTAACAACTCCTAATATTATCTTATTGAAAGTATTAAGCTATCACTTAAAGAATTAGGTAACAAATATGTTTACCATTATGTGAACATTTCTTTGGCATGAACATTTCTTTGGTGTGAATGGTAATGTCAAGAAACGAAAGAAATATTGCCTTCACATGACTTAACAAATTGTAGGCAGAAAGGTTTATCAATTCTGCCCTCACAAATATTAAGGAGAAAGGTTTATCATTATTCAAACATTTCTTTGGGACATATCAATTTTGCCCTCACATGGCTTGACCATCTCACTAGGTTAAGTCAAGTGACGTGAATTGCACGAAATGAATTTTCCATGGGAAGCAGAAAGTTTTAATTCTGCTCTTTTTTCCTTTTTTTTGGTCTTATGAGCCATGTTTTTCATGGAATTTTTCTTGCGAATCTTTTATTTTTAATAATGCAGAAAATGAATGATGTTGACATGTCGACATATAATGCAGAAAATGAAAGATGTGTCAACATATGATTCAAGTTTTGGCTTTGACTGCTCTAAATTTACTTGTCCAACACACATTTTTTGTGGAACACAAGCATGACCGTGTAGATATACAATGATATATATCTCGTGGAGGCAAAATAATGGTGAGGATTGAGCTAATGACATATATACATCCAATGAATGAATGGTATGGATCTCCTTCTGATTCCTCCAATCCTTGGAATTTTACTCGTGTTCTTTCTTTATCAAGAATTTTATATTTTATATAACTGTCATGAAATGATGATTATCTTTATGATCACTAAATGGTTACTAGTTGTATACTTTCTAGAGTTTGGACAATATTAAATATACTTTGAAAGGGTACTTCATTCATATGTGAAAAAGTTTATAAAATTTGCATGTTTGTTGTCAATTGTTCGATCACATATTAGTATGGTGACATTAAATGTCTGCATGTTTACTCGTTATTAACATTACTATTAAAACATATCATTATATTTACTATTAATAAAAAATAATTAAAATACAAAATAGTTATAATAATAAAGCCACTTGTTATTATGAACATTTCAAATTTTTTGTCGATGAGAAGACATGCTCAAAATAAAATAAAAACTGTTAATCACACATGACAATCTAGAGATCACAAGGTTACATAAAAAACATAAATCTTCAGTTACGTTCTACAACCCCAAAAGGAGGTCGAGGTGGATAATCTTTGGGAGGTGGGGCACTCCAAATGAAAAGTTCAACGGAAGGAGGATTGGGCACCACCCAATCATCTTAACTAGTTTCAGGGGCGTAAAGGAACAATGATGCCCCAACAAGAAAGAGGCTAAACAAAGCAACCAATTTGACCACCCTTGCACAGGTGAGCTTCATCACGAGGGTCATACATTGACAAAGATTTGCAATATTGGTCACAATAAATGGGATAATCAAGTTTTTATAGCCTTATGGGTGTATCAAACCACATATAAAAGATTGAACAAGAGCACACCTTTTAATCTTGACTTCGGCACTGACGCAGTTCTAGTAGTGGAGTTATTTATTCCCTCTTTATATATTGTGCTGATCTGGACAACACTTCAGGGAATGATCCGGGTGACGCTTCAGTTGACAATTCGTACGATGGTCCTACCCCAATTAGTGGTACAACTTTTGGAAGCGATAACTTTAGCACCATAGCTCCATTTGACTCCCCATTTGAATAGTTGGAAAGCTAAGAATAAGGGAAATGCCATGAGATGGAACCAAGTTTTGCTCGATGGGTTTTGACCCTTGAAAACCAAATGAAAGTACCCCAAATTTCAATTTTGGTAGTGCAGTCGAAAAATAGTAAGTTTCTAAAAATATTAATTTCTTGAAATATGTATTATTGTAATTCGTGGAAGTTAAACCATTTCATCTCCCTTGAGATTTGTGACCTTTCACATCCTCCTCCTACCTTCAAAAATAAGTATAAATAGATATGTAGCTTGAAAAGGAAGACACACATCTCTTCCTAGAGATATGCATATGTTGTATCTGTAATTTCGAACAATAAAACATCTCTTCTCAGAGATAGCACTATTATTTGTGTGTTCTTGAAATATTCTTCTCCCAAGACTTTCGAGTTTTGGATCATGTGCACATTGGAAGATTAGATGATGAAGAATCTATAAATGTGCACCTAGAAGTTTTATTACAGCTAGATGAAACACACTTTCTTGCACATTGGAAACAAGGATTTGAAAAGTGGAAGTAATTCATGAAGAGGAAGAGTATGAGGGTGTATGAGAACATCCTATTTTTATCTAGGAAGAAGTTTCTAGTGAATACAATGCACAAGAAGAAATCTTGGCACAATGAGTAGAAGAGACATACATCGGGAAGGAACCAATGATGGTGTGCATGAGTAAAAAGAAGGCTACAACACCACATCCACCCCCTATTTTAATTGAAGAAATGCAATACCCTAATTTAGTTGTGCACAATGATAATTATGAGTCTAAGGTTTCCCATTATCAAGTGTTTGGCTACAATCACTGTTAACTTGGAAATGAGGAAGACTTGCAACGTGACTACAAGGTTGAGCACTAGAACATTAGGAAAGAGGTCACTTATGAACTCACGGTATTCAATATGCTAACTGATGCTAAAGTGTTTTAGCTTTACCATTTTCCCTATTTTGGGAAGAATGTGGAAGTGGTGAGATTTTTGGTCTCACTTATCCATGACGACTATTTTTACTTTGCAGGGTGCAGGATGTGAATCACTGCCCAATGGATCAACAAGGTAATAGGGTTACAATGTTTGGGCATTCACTTTAATGTATATTGAAAATATGGTGGTGGCATTAAAATACAAAAAGGAGTGCCATGCCATGTATATTTATAGCTTTCAAGATCTCACAATTTGGGTAGTTTTGTCTTTGGCTATGACTAAGCTTGAGGGTGTGGACAGATGGAAAGAGGTTCATATGGTGCACCTATATGTGGCAAGATAGATGGCCTAGGAGAAAAAGTATAATTACTTCCAGTACTTTAATGAAAGGATTGAATCAGATGTTGAGAAGGCCCATCACTTGCCTAATCATAAGTTTCTTTAGGGTGTAATACTACTTTTACTGGTGTTTGATGAGTTTGGTGTTCCAAAGTACACTAATAAAGAATTGAACTGGGTTTACCTATTAGAGATTAAGTCCCCCATAGAATGGTTCAAATGGTTCACCTACCCAAGTGCCATCACCCCCTCCCACGAGCTAAAAATGAAATGATTGCTTGAAGGGATGAAGGAAGCCTTTGGAAATGAATGGTGCATCCCCAAAGAGTGTCCTAAGTAGATGGGGACTCAAGCTCAATTTTTTATTATGCAACATTATCCACTCACTCATATTTAGATGGAACCCATGGATAAATTGTTAGGGTGGCTCAAGTTACCTTATGATTTCATTTCCAAGTACTTCAATAATTCTACAAATCACATTCTTGATACGCACAAGGTGCACATTGATGTTGAAAATTTTGACGATGAGACTCATACTCTTCGATAATTATATGTCTACCCATAAAAGGACTATAGGGAAAAGAATGAATTGGATAACACTGATATAAACACACACAATATTCTCATGGGGGAGCACATTCATGTGTTGTATTACATGCTAAATTCCAAGAAAAAGCCTTCAGGAATCCATGAGGCCACTAGAGAAACCCTTCCCCTTCCACCAGAAACAATATTTGAAAGAAGTGAAGAAAAGAGAATAGGCCAAGGCATGATGCCACTCGGAGTGCATAAGAGGAGAAACCTAAGTGGTAAAGTATTTCCCCATCACCACCAAGAGACCAAGGGATGCTTGTAGTACATGAACAAGAGGGCCCCAATACCACCCAATAGATAGTTGTTCCTTTAAGACAAGAGTATTTTGTATCAAATATTAGGGCATCTCAAAAAAGGGCAACAAATCTTGAGGCACTGCAAGATAGGGAACCTACCCAAAAGGTCCAAAAGGAATCCACTCTTGAGTCAGAGAAGGAATCCCCATATCATTAAGAATAATGTACCCTTAATGATACACAAGTGTACATTGAGAGTCCTACTAGTGAAGAGGGGGGACACAGAGGTGCAACCCTAAGCACTGATGACCAAGATGATATCCCAATTGGCCAATAACAAAATGATCTAGAAGTTGAAATAATAGAACATGGTCATAACAAGGGAGAAGTGCATGTTGTGGAATTTGAACATCAACAAGAAAATAAGAGCAATAACCTCCCTATTCATTGTTATCTCTAACAAAATGTCCCTGATGAAAAATGGTATATGTGGGAATATTTCCCCAGGGAAGAATCCTCTAATCAAACTCAAAGCAAACTCTACTTTTACATGGATGTTTATAACGAGGAACACCACTTTGAGATTCTATTAGCTACCAAAAATTTGATGCCGAATGGGGGTGATCTTCCTAAAGTATTTTGGGTGCATCCCTGACAGTGTTCACTAGCTCAAGTAGTACAACCCTCATTAAACTTCCTCTTGAGGTCACTATAGCAAAAGCAATGTGAATTCATTTTTATGTATTGACAAGAATGTAATGCAATGTTGAGACTTGAACATGAATTAGAAGAGCTCAAGAGCTAGAAGGAAGCAACAATAGTGTCTCAAGTGAGGGCTATAAAATGTTGTAATATAATTTTACAAAATGAACTGGCACTTACCTATGGGATTCCTCTTAAGAGTGAAGCTATTGATAATTTGGAGACCCTGGTAGATATTTTATTAAAAAAATACAAAGACGAAGAGAATCCCCCATCATGGAGTAGACTTGGGCCATGGAGTAATTTATTGAGTTAGTTGATGTCTATAAGAGATGTTTGTCCTGAGTGGGTGCCACAGTTCCCATCATTGATGGTTTTTTTGTAAAATTGGTGTGGCCCACCAAAGTTTTGGAAGATAGGCTTCAATCAGAGAAACACCAATGCTAACAACTTGTCAAGAATGCTATAATAATAAAGGATAGAGTGTATCATGCAAAAGCATTCCAGGATGTGGAGGAACTGGAAAATAAGATTAATGCTCACCACTAGGAACCTAATACCAGTTTTGTCAAAGTGTCAAAGTGGATCCTAAGAACATTGATGCTATGAAAAAATGGTTTGCACTCAAAACACTCAAGAGCCTTCACAACTTTTGGGCCTTACTAGGTATTATAGAATTTTTTTAATGACAGTGGAATAATTATCACTCCATTAATGATAATGTTAAAAAATATGCCTTTTAGTGGTTTGATGTAGGAAATAAGGCTTCAAACTACTCAAGCATGCAATTTGCACTACACCTGTTCTAGATATGCTTGACTTCTCTAAACCATTTGTCATCAAAATTGATGGCTCTAGAAGTGGCATTGGAGCCATTCTAGTGTAGGATGGTCAACCCCTCGCATTCACTAGCAAGGGACTTACATGGAAAAACTTTGCTCATTCCACATATGAGAAAGAGATGTTAGTTATACTCCATGCCATCAATAAGTGACACCCATATCTAGTCATGATGCACTTCTGCATAAAAAATAATCACCATAGCCTCAAGTAATTCTTAGTAAAGTGTCTCCTCACTCGAGCAATAAAAATGGGTAAACAATTTAATGGGCTATGACTATGAGTTTACATACAAGGGTAAAGACAATATTGTCACACATGTGTTATCTTACAAGTATGAACAAACAACCTTGTGTTGTATGTGATATCCTTTCCCATGCCAGATTGGGTACATCAGTCATAATAAGAATGGTTCCATGACACCCAAATTTAGCAACTCATTCAATAAGTGACCGCTAATCTTATCATTTGACAAAATTACTCTTCGGATGGTCACTATAAAAGGCACAATGTATATTGGGTATTTTCCAATCAACACTGAGACAGACAATTCTATTCAAAATACATACCTCTCCATCAACAAGCCACTCATGGTTTTTTAAAAACCTATGAAAAGATCGCTAATTTTTTTTTTGGGAAAGCACTAAACATGACATCAAACATTTGTGGTAGAATGTGAAATGTGCCAATGCAACAAAGATGAAATTGTCACCACCCTAAGAATGGTCCAAACCTTGCCTATCCCTACCAGGGTATGGTCAAATATTTCCATGAACTTTGTTGAGGGACTACCCAAGTCAAGTAGGAAATCAATGATTCTCAATTGTGGTGGATTGGCTCTACAAGTACACCCATTTTTTCACCCTTAACCATCCTTTTAATTCCTCCATTGTTGCTCAAGCCTTTTAAGATTAGATCTGCCAACTCCATGGGCTACCTGCCTCAATTGCGTGTGACCATGATCCAATTTTACAAGTCACTTATGGAAGGAATCTTTCCACATCTATGGCACCCAAATTATAATGTGTTTTTCCTACCATCTATAAACTTAACCATGTCAAACATAAATTTTCAATAGAGACTTGAAGACCTATCTCTGTTGTTTACCCTCAAATCAACAGACTCACTGGGTCAAATGGTTACCACTTGTTGAATAGTGATACAACACTACATACCACACTGCCACCAAGATGATGCCAAATGAGGTTGTTTATGGTCAGCCACCACCTTCTCTTCAAACATACTTTCTATGTAGCCCCAAGGTACATGGAATTGATGCCACACTCCACACAATGCAATGATGCTTCAAGCTTTCAAAGATAAACTCCATCTAGCATAGAACCACTGAAGCAACATGCCGATCAACACCACTTAGAATGAGATTTTGATGTTGGTGACATGGATTTTCTCCATCTCCAACCTTATAACCAATGTTTTTTGACGTTGAAGGGTCATCAGAAACTTCCATCAAAGTTTTATGGTCTATAAAGTGTTTTCCAGGATTGGTCTCATAGCGTATAAGTTAAAGTTTCCCTCCTCCAAGATCCATCCAGTTTTCTATGTATCATGTTTGAAGAAGGTTATTAGTTCACATGTTGTATGAAGGAACATAACACCTAAATTTTTTATCATCACTTGCATTAAAAATATTATATTAATGTTTTGTACACAAAAAGTGAGATGAGGTCAACATTGAAAAAATTTAATTGAAATACACTTACCAATTTACATTCTTTCACTTAACAAAATCCCACTTTACTAAAAACATAAAATTACACCCTTTATAATGTAACTTTTATCTTTATAGAAATTCCTAATATTATCTTATTGGAAGTATTAAGCTAACACTTAAAGAATTAGCATATTTTTAACAAGTATGCTTACCTATCGATGTAAAAATAAATCATTAGATTGTCTAATATTCACATGGACAAAGTCATCATCGTGCCAACATTTCTTTGACAACATATCAATCTCGCCAAATATTACCTTCACACAACTTGACAACATATCAATCTCACCAGGTCAAGTCAAGTCAAGTGACGTGAATAAATGGGTAATGCCAAGAAACGAGAGAAATATTGCCTTCACACGACTTGACAAATTGTAAGGAGAAAGGTTTATCATTATTCAAACATTTCTTTGGGACATATCAATTTTGCCCTCACATGGCTTGACCATTTCACCACATCAAGTCAAGTGACGTTAATAAATTGGTAATGCCAAGAAATGAGAGAAATCCTACAGTCAAAGTGAAGTGCAAGAAATGAATATTGTAAAGTTGATGTGAAGCAACAGCTCTTTTTTCTTTTGTTTGGTCTTATGGGCCATGTTTTTCGTGGAATTTTCCATGGGAATCTTTTATTTTTAATAATACAAGATGTCAACATATGACGCAGAAAATGAAACCTTCCTTTGCCTATTCGATCCAACATAATGGAGTGTTGAATCCACCTCGATCAAATTTAGGTCATATTCAAGTGTTCTCCCATTCATTACATAGGGGCGATGGTTGAGCCCATCGAGTTCCCCATAGATAGGGTTTTAAAGTAACCCTTATCTATATAAGGGAATTATAGCCATATATATATATATATATATATATATATATATATATATATATTGATTTTGAATATATAACATCAGCCATAAATGACTGATGTGCAAGTGATGCACAAACAATTTCACTTCTATTTATATAACATAGGGATAAGGCATATTTAATACAATGGGCACACTAGTGGGTGGTGGCTATTCCCTCCCTTTCTATATATTGGGAACCCATATATATGTTAGGGTGTGGAGCTAAAAGCTTCAACCGTTTGCACACACATGAAGGAAGGATGCTGAAGAACCAGAGCCACCAGCGTTGATAGTATGACCGACGTCGGTCAGATGCAGTGGAGAAGGAGACCGGCGACGGCAGAGAGTCGGCCGACGTTGGCAGCACCAGACAAGCAGGGACCGATGTCGGTCGCCTGTGCGGTCCAGAACTGCTATTTACGAACAGTCAGTTAGTTAAACTGAGTGTTTGCATGCTAAGAGACTATTTTAAGTCGTGAGCTGTGTGTCTAATTTTAGTAGTTAGATGTCTATTTTTGTAACCATGGGATTCTATTTAAAGAACCATGAGGCATGTATTGTAATTATAAAATTGATCAAGTAAGAGCATTGAAGCAAGCAAGGTCAAGGAGATCTACAGGTGTAAGGTCAAGGAGATCAGCTATAGCATTCAAGGAGGGATTGTAACTCAGGTTTTAGAGTTGGTTTTGTGTTGAGCAAGAGAGAGAGGGAAGAAGGTCTTGAGGTGTGGCAAGCCTTTGAGGTGGAGGGAGAAGTGGCATCTTCCTTATTTGTATTTTCTTCTAGTATTATCTAATACAATTGTGTGTATTGTCTCTCAAATTCTTTGATGTCTCATGTGTCTAGTTTCTTAATCATTCTGGTATAATTTTCGTGTTCAATTGCTCATATATAAGTAATCAATTGTGCTACCGTTGGATAAGGGGCCTCCTAACAGTTGGTATCAGAGCTACAGTTTGTAGGAAGCAGGTTATTGTTTTTGATTACAGGTCATTCACAGGGTTTTCTGATTGAGTGGGAGTTCAGCAATGGCAGAAGAAAGCAAGCTACAAATGGAGAAGTTTAACGGCAAGAATTATCAACACTGGAGGATGCAGATTGAGGACTATCTGTATCAGAAGGATCTGTACTTACCGTTGGGTGGGGTTGCATGCAAGCCCACAGATATGAAGGATGAAGAATGGAGTGTTCTTGATCGGAAGGCTCTTGGTTCCATAAGGTTGAGTCTTGGAGCTTCTGTGATTTCCAGCTTATCACAGTGCAAAACAACGGAAGAGTTGATAAAGTCCTTGGCAAATTTATACGAAAAGCCCTCGGCTTCTAATAAGGTATACCTTATGAAGCAGCTATTTACTTTGCAAATGCAGGAAGGAGGTTCGGTACATACTCATCTCAGTGATTTCCATGGTTTGGTAAACCAATTAGCTTCAGTCAACATTGTTTTTGATGATGAGGTAAAGGCTCTCTTGATATTATGTTCTTTGCCTGAAATTTGGGACGGTATGGTTATGGCAGTAAGTAACTCTGCATCTGCTTCTAAAATCTTAAAGGTTGATGATGTTGTGAGTGTGATTTTGAATGAAGAAATACGCAGGAGAAGCACAGGTGAATCATCAGGAAACGCTCTAAGTGCGGAAAGCAGAGGAAGGTAAAAGGAGAAGATTGAGCAAGGGAAATCAAGGTCGGGAAGGAGATCTGAGTCTAAAGGTATTACCTGCTGGTTTTGTGGAAAGAAAGGACATACAAAGAAGAAGTGTTGGTTGAGAGATAAAGAGAATCAACATACAGGTATGGAAGAAGCAAAGGATGCAAATATTGTGGTATAGGATGCTCTCATACTTTCTTTGGATAGTCACGTAGGATCATGGATATTAGATTCTGGTTCATCTTTTCATGCATCCCCAAACAGAGATTTGTTTCATGAGTATGAACAGGGAGATTTTGGAGTTCTTTATTTAGGGGATGGTACGCCTTGTCAGATAGTTGGCAAAGGGAAAGTGCAGCTGAGATTGCAGATTGACAACACATGGGTGTTGAAGGAGGTCATGCATGTTCCAATTCTGAAGCAGAGTCTGATTTCTGTAGGAAGGTTGGGAGATGAGGGATGCACAATAACCCTCACAGCGGATTCTTGGAAGGTTACCAAGGGAGCACTTGTTTTAGCAAGAGGTAAGAAAGTAGGTTCTCTTTATCTATCTACTTGTACTACCGATTCCACTTCTGGTGCAGATTCGAAGATGTGGTCTATTAGGCAGGGTCACATGAATAAGAAGGGAATGGAAGTTCTTGATTCAAAAGGTATGTGTTCAAGTTCAAAAGGCATGGATAGAATTCATTGCAGGAAAAGGAAATTTGAGGCTTTTGACAAGAACAGGGATGTCTTGGTGTTCATGGAGGAGATGAAGGCCTTAGAACAGTTACAGGCAGTAAATAAATCTGAGCAGGGCAGCATGGATATAGATTTGATCCAAGAAGAGCTCGCGGATGAAGAATTCATCACTCACGAGAACACACAGGCACTGATGTCGGTTACTTGGAACCGACGTCGGTCAGTCAGACACTGACTTCGGTCTTGTGCAGACCAGTAGGGTCAGTAGGTCAGGTAAGAGAAGTCCGACGTCGGTCATCAGGACCGACGTCGGCAGGGGGACACCGGCGTCGGCCAGGGGTAAGGACGTCGGCAGTCAGGATCAGTGTAGGGAACCGACATCGGTCGGGAGCAGACTGGGAGTTGGCCGAGATTGGTCACTGGAACGGATGTTGGGTGGATGTATGAGTCTCGAACACCCATACAGAGGTCAGAAAAGGTATGTGAACCTCATATTCGTTGTTCACCTTCTTTATATTGCTTACTGTTAGTCATGAACTAGGAAGATGGAGGAAGCAATGCAGGTAGAATCCAGAAACAGTGGGAGCTTGACATGGATGAGGAGTGTGAGTCCTTGGAGTAGAGCCAAATAGGTATTTGTTGGTGGAGTTGTCAGCTGGATAGAGGGATGGATTCCCATTTTAGAGAAGAGAGTGGATGGACATCTGAGACAGAAGGCTATGGTATATGGTCTTGAGTTATGCTGCAGGGCAATGGAGGTTTGACCATTATTTTTATCTTTACCAGGTTGGATAATATTAGCTATATTATCCTGTTACTGTATTGTGTTATTTTTTGCAGGGTTGCATATACAGGGAGTTTTTTGAGCTAAGGGTAAAGTTGGTTCAGAAGTATGTCATGAAGAATTTGGGAGCAGCAAAATTCTTGTGGCATAGGTGACAGGTATAGCATCACAGGTTTGCGTGGTGGTTGGTCTTCAAGGGTGACTTTAAAGAGGGGTACAGGGCCTAAGGAACAAAATAGATGGTGTATAGGTACAGGTACAGGTTGTAGCTGTTTATCTCCAAGTGGGAGATTGTTAGGGTGTGGAGCTAAAAGCTTCAACCGTTTGCACACACATGAAGGAAGGATGCTGAAGAACCAGAGCCACCGGCGTCGGTAGTATGACCGACGTCAGTCAGATGCAGTGGAGAAGGAGACCAGCGACGGCAGAGAGTCGGCCGATGTCGGCAGCACCAGACAAGCAGGGACCGACGTCGGTCGCCTGTGCAGTCCAGAACTGCTGTTTACGAACAGTCAGTTAGTTAAACTGAGTGTTTGCATGCTAAGAGACTATTTTAAGTCGTGAGCTGTGTGTCTAATTTTAGTAGTTAGATGTCTATTTTTGTAACCATGGGATTTTATTTAAAGAACCATAAGGCATGTATTATAATTATAAAATTGATCAAGTAAGAGCATTGAAGCAAGCAAGGTCAAGGAGATCTACAGGTGTAAGGTCAAGGAGATCAGCTATAGCATTCAAGGAGGGATTGTACCTCAGGTTTTAGAGTTGGTTTTGTGTTGAGCAAGAGAGAGAGGGAAGAAGGTCTTGAGGTGTGGCAAGCCTTTGAGGTGGAGGGAGAAGTGGCATCTTCCTTATTTGTATTTTCTTCTAGTATTATCTAATACAATTGTGTGTATTGTCTCTCAAATTCTTTGATGTCTCATGTTTCTAGTTTCTTAATCATTCTGGTATAATTTCCGTGTTCAATTGCTCATATATAAGTAATAAATTGTGCTACCGTTGGATAAGGGGCCTCCTAACAATATATAGACCGATCATCTATATTTGAGCCTAAGAGAATGGGCCCATAATAGATGGGGGACACTCGATTGATGATTAACCCTATATATCTATCTAGCGATGGCCCCACATAGAGATGGGGGGGATAAATTTACATATATATATATATATATATATATATATATATATATATATATATATATAATAATAAATTTAGGGGCACACATTATAGGGAGTGATGTGAAAAGTTTCTGTTTTGTTTGTATAGGGAATATATAATATATTGATGAATTGAGGGATGAGACAACACATGATTAATAGCCTGGATTGAGGGATGACACTTGATAGAGAAAATTTACCATGTGATTGGGAAATTATTGATGGGTACCCATACCCATATACAAACCATACTAGAGATAATCATTTAGGCACAATGAGATGGAAAATGGAAGCCTTTTAGTAATAGGCAGGCTTAGATTTGAAGGGAGAGCCCTGATAGATATTTGTCAAATGTACAAGACCGAGACGCTATAAATATTCAATTTTGGTATCTACAAATGTTGGTGTAATCATTTATAACACCATATTATTAATTTTACATAGGTAGTAAGTAGGTTAACATATTTTTTATTTAATAAATAAGAAACTTTTAGATATGCAACTTGTGTATACACAAAATATTTTCATCTTTATCATTTATTGAAAATTTATCCTATAAGGGCTTGTTAGTGTATCAATTTTGCTAATTGCACATACTAAAGAGTCCATGAATAATGGGGTGGGATTAGTCATGATAGTTTTTAGGATATTTTTGCCAACTATTATTTCATACCTTTATTACATAAGTCTATTTTTTTAAAAATATTTTTCCCCACTATTATTTCATACCTTGATTACATTAGTCTAATTTTTTTAATTCTCTTTCCATCTTATCTCATTATCTACTTTTTGTCTATTATTTTTGCTACCCTATATTCCTACTATATCGACCAAGCTTATAAAATGTGTTTCCTACATGTTTATCCATGTACTATATCAGCCTAGATGATATAGTTCAGTTTTTTCCCTACCTTCCCTATCATATCGGTCAAGCTGATATAATTTTGAGTCAATTGACATCCTTTAATACTATATCGACCTAGCTGATATTGTCAACTTAGAGTTTACAATGATTTATGGGTTTGAATCAGTATATATATGGGTCATATTTATCATTCCCAACACACAAAACTTTTATTATTTTATTGTGCTCGCATTTCTACCATTAAGCACTAAAAAGAGGACTTAGAGGTTATAGTCTTATTCTTGGAGGTCAAGTCATCATGCCAAGTCTTTGAAGGTCAGTAAGCTAATTTTAATCAAATAGGTACAAATGGTATTTGGAGTCCAAAACTAAATATATGTATAGGTATTCTTGTTTCCATTTAAGGTGTTCACCTAATACTTCTCAGAAAGTGCCACTTGAGCCAAAGGTGGTGATTGATGCATTAACAAGTCAATCTAAAGGTAAGTATATTTATCCCTACTCTCTTTCCTTTATTTACTTAGTATATGGGTCTTATTTATTTATATTATTGTAGCATGTATATTGTTGTCATTGCTTAGGTTCTTCATTATATTGAATAAGTTGGTATGATATAGGGTTGTTTAGGCTTTCCATTTTCACCTTGGGTTGTATATACCACCTATATAGTTGACCATTGCACCACATAATTTATTTAGTTTAGATTTATCTCTATCTTGGATCTAAAATACCCTTGCTCATTATTTCTTTAAATGTATTTTATTTATTATATCCTTGATGCACCCCTTTTTTACAACCTTTAATTTATCTTGAGACCTAGTCAGGCCCCAAAACCCATATTTTAGGTGTAGGCTTTAGAACCATACACCCTTGATATTGAGTCTGGATTACCTTCTACTAGATATACAACCTTTATAGGTCATTACCTACTAATCTCTTGAACACAATATCTAGTTTGATTTTTTATTTTTATCCTAGTTTATAAATAGTAAGAGGATTGCTATAGTGATCATCTTAGGCCACATACATTCTAGTGAACTTGACGTGAATCCTATACCATGGCTGGTTAAATTTTCTTCACATTTCCATTTTACTTCTTAGCATTATCTTTCAATCCAAATGTATTGGTCGATCTAATTCTATTCTGAAAGAGTGCACCAATATCTCTTAATAGATTTCATGCAATCAATGTTGAATCCTGTGAGCTAGTGTGAGATCTCCAAAAGTCCAAGAGAAGGAAAATAATGCATTACCTAATTATTGAAAAAAGTGAATGAGTTGATTAACTTGATAAACCTTCCAAAAAGGAAAAGCGGGGTATATATAGGGAAAATTTGGGAAACATGAAGAAACCCCTAACTTTAATAATTAACTAATTAAAATTAAATATAATTAGACTATGGACCCTTTATAAATAACCTAAGGTGGCTTAAATAACATAGAAATGCCATATGACCTTGTAGGCAAAACCTAGTGGCCCCTTAAGCATAGCTTAGGTGAGATGAGAATTGGGTCCCAACATTGAAACCCTGATGAGGTACCCAAGTACATAGTGATGAACGTCCATAGGAGGAAGAAGGTGGAGTAACCCTAACCCTAATGAGAGCTTGCAGATGAACAAATTTACTCTTTTTGAAGGGCTTGGTCAAAATATCTATAATCTACTCTAATGTTGGATAGTATCGAAGATCAATGACTTTCTCATTAATAATCTCCTTGATGAAATGCACGTGAATATTTATGTGCTTGGTCCTTTGATGGAGAACCAGATTCATATAAATCTAGATCATGCTTTGGTTGTCACAATAGATTATTGTTGGCTTATGAAAGTGGACACCAAAATCTATTAGAATCCCCTAATTATATATTGCTGTAGTGGTGGCATTGATAGCCCCTCTATATTCTACCTCTATGGATGATAAATAAATTGCATGCTACTTCTTACTAGACCAACTGATTGGACTCAAAGCAAGTGAGAAATTGTATCCTAAAGTGGATTTTTGACTCTGAATATCTCTAGCCCAATATGAATTTGTGTATCTAATCAAATCAACCTATGTTCTTACTTTATAGTGTATCCCATAGTTGTGTGAACCTTTAATGTAGTGAAGAATCTTATTTGCTACTTTCCAATGTAACTCATGTGGCTCTTGCATAAATTGCAAGACCAAACCATCTTCATAGGATATGTCAGGTCTAGTGTGTTTGAGATAGATAAGACTTCTCATGAGTTGTTGATACATTATTTCATTAATGAGTGGTGTAGAACAATCAGCCTCAAGCTTCCAACTAGACAAGAAGGGAGTAGGAGCTAGCTTATAATCAGCCATGTTAAACATCATAAGTAAATCAAGAGAATATTTGGAATGTGATAAAGTTATCCTAGAATCTAATTAAATGATTTGAATCTTGAGAAAGTAGTGCAGTAATCCCATGTATGTCATTAAAAATATATCCAAAAGTATAGTTTTCACTATTGAGATGGATGATTGTGAGCTCCTTATAATCTGTAAGTCATCCACATAAATAAATAGGATCAATAGAGAATCATCTTTCTAGAATATGTAGACATGCAGATCTAACTAGCATTTGGTGAACCCAAATGTGAGGAGAAAGGATTCCATCTTGGCATACCATGCCCTAGGAGCCTGTTTGAGTTCATATATAGATTTCCTAAGTCTAAAAACTAAGGAGGTATCTTCCATAAATCCTTATGGTTACTCCATATATATCTCTTCTTTTAGGTCACCATGTAGAAAATCACTCTTTACATCTATTTGGTGAACATCCCACTGATCTACGACTGTGATGGCTAAAATGAGTCTTATAAACATCATCTTGGCTATAGGAGAAAATGTATCAGTATATTCTATGCCAAGTACTTGAGAAAATCCCTTTGCATCTAGACGAGCTTTGTACTTATCGACTGACCCATCTGTACCATACTTGGTCTAATAAACCCATTTACAATGGACCAATTTCCTTCTTTTAAGAAGAGGGACCAAGTCCCATGCTTTGTTCTTGATTAGGGAATTGTACTCTTCCTACATAATAGAATCCCATTATAGAATGCGAGATGCCTCATCAAAGGTTTGTGGATATGAGGCAATGGCTAAGTAGGCATGTGAAGTCCCTTGAAATTGTGATCATGTCCACTTCATATATGATAGATTTCCAACCCATCCTATAACACTTTGGACTGTATGTCTAACCCAAATAGGACCAAAATTTTATGAGATTAAATAATTATGAGGTGAGTCCTCATCATCTATAGTGTTAGTGTGATATGGAGGAATATCCTCGTCACTGTTGTCATCACTTGAACTTGAAGAAAATGAAGAGTCATCCTCATCATCAAGAGGATCTTGAGATGGATCTATGCCACTATCAAAAGTGGAATCAATGTCCAATGAGACTTTTGAAGAGTCTAAAGTGCCATGATTGTGTTCAAGTGGGCCCTCATGAAACTTGGCACTCCTTTAAATTAAAAACTCATGAGTTTTAGAATGGAGAAGCCTATATCCCTTAACACCCTCTACATACCCCATAAAGATGCAATACTGACTCTGAGGGTCCATTGCCTTGAATTTATTTTTGGGAATTTGGCCCATTACAGGTGATCCAAACACTTGAAAGTGATCTACTATGGGCTTATGACCATTCCAAGCTTCCAAAGTTGTGATTCCCTTTAAGGCTTTGTGTGGAACTCGATTCTAAATGTAACAGGCACAATTCATTGCTTTAGCCCAATATTGAGGAGTAAGAGACTTTGATTGAAGCATGTAGTTTGCCATTTCCTTCAAGGTATGGTTCTTGCATTTAGACACACATTTATATTGAGGACTTTATGGAGCTGTGTGTTGCATCTGAATCCCCTCTAATGTGCAAAACTGCTCAAACCTTTTGTTGACATACTTTCCACCATTGTCAATCCTTAAGATTTTGATGGAACATTGTAACTGCTTCTCCACAACTACCTTAAAGTCCTTAAAGTGATCAAATACCTTAGACTTATTTTTGAGAAAAAACACCTAGGTGTACGTCAAAAATTCATCGATGAATGTGAGCATGTATTTTGTCTTATTGAATGATAGTTTTGGAAATAGACCTGCTAAGCCACTATGGACTATTTCTAGCTTCTGTTTGGCTCTCTTTGCTTTGCCCTTGTCATATTTCTCTTTTGGATACTTACCAAGAATGAATCCATTGCATAGACTATCTAATAATTTGACTTTAGGTAACCCTAAAATCATGTCTTGATGATTGAGTTACTCTAGGTAATAGTAGTTTAAATTGCCAAATTGTTCATACCATAGTTTGCTTACTCCATCTACATGAGTAAGCAGTGTAGCTGAGTGATGATGTGGGGTAAAATGTGAGAAGTTATACATCCTAGACTGATGATTGGTCTTCCCATAAGCCACTATGGTGTCACTGTGCAGGTCCTTGATGACCACTGAATCAAGTGTGAGCTCAACTCACTTCTTTGAACCTATGTGAGTGATTTGATATATTGATAAAAGACTGGTGGATAGTGAAGGAACACATAAAACATCATTGGAGTTCCCATCACTTACCTCGATTGATATTTTATCACTAGCTTTTGTTGAAGTGTCATCACCCATGAGACTTGAAGGCACAAAACATGATTCTATTTTTCAAAATAGATCCTCTACAGAAGACATGTGATAGGAAGCACTTAAGTCAATGACCCAAGTCAAAGGCTAAGAAGCTAATACAATAAGTGCATTGCCCTTATTTTTACCCTTTTTTCTATCTTTACCTTTTGCATAATATTGTGTTGATGTGTTGTGAAATGAGGATTCAAGAACACTATTGTTGTTCTTCTTAAGCATCTTAGTCAAGGTGTCAATTTTTTTTCATGTATTGAGATTCATCATGTCAAATTTTATTGCAAAATTTTCATTTATGTTTCTCCTTCTTAGGTTACCCACTTAAAGAGGACTCATTTGGTGATGCCTTTAGCTTGGTATCTAATTTCTAATTCTTCTTATAGTCATGATCATGTTTAAACTATTTCTTCTCCTATTTTCCACTGCTAAAAGGCTTCTTCTTATCCTAATTGACAATCAAGGCATGTGATTTTGAAGACTTCAGTGCACCCATTTGAACTAACTTATCTTGCTCCTAAGTCAGATTATAAAAAAACTCATCAAATGATGGCATTTTTATTTTGGATCCAAGTGCATGTTTGTTAGCATGAAATGTAGAGACAAAAAATGAATAATCGTGACCCATTTTTACAAACATGGATAGAATCAATTGGTCATCTATTTTCTTAATGCCGCATTGTTTCAGCTACAATCTCAATGATTTGAAATTTGTAAAAAAGTCTTATGGGGTGTCATAGTCACCTGGGTCAATGTTATGAGCTCATTCTCTAGCTCATGACCCCTCATGATGTCCTACACTCCAAAAATCTTGTCCAGGATTGTCTAGACTTCATTTGGAGTTTTTGTAGATTCAACATGAAATAGGAGGCTAGGAGACATTAACAACCATATAAACCCATAGGCCTCATCACCTTTATTTTACCACTTAACATTTTCTACATTTTTAGATGGTTCATTTTTCTCACCCATAGTAATCTGATAGAGTCCTTTACCTCTCAAAGTGAGTTGTATTTTAGACTTCCATTCTAGATAGTTAAATGGTGTGAGTGGTTCGATGTTTAGATCCATCAATGCAGATTAGAATGAGATAAATTTTAGAATTGAAATAAAAGCAAAAAATAGAAATCACATAGTATAAGTACCCCCTAAACTATCAATAATACCCCCTGAAGTTACAATGCACACATGCTCAGTATGAGAGGGACATTGGGCACAGTCGATAATGCATCCAAGAGGAAATGCACAAAGGTTTAAATAGAGTTTTAAGTTATTACACCATGTGAAAAATGGATGTTAAAAAATTCTAGAAATAATATCACCAATATTTGGATCTTGAGAAAATATGCACTTTCAAGAAAAATAGTACGAAAAAAAGAGCTATGGATTGAAAGTTATAGCACTTACAAGTTCTTACCCCCACATATTCCTAGACCCTTTCCAAAAAAGGAAACCTTTTACCAAACTTGTGTTTTTTCATCTAAAAATCCAAAAATGAAAACAAATTTAGTCTATTTTTTCATTACCTTTCACCAAAAATTTGATGGCCTCTTGAACATCACATGGGTTTCCAACACTGCTTTACTTTGAGTTCTTGAAACTACTTTACTTCAAACTTATAATGCAATAAGACTACTCCAAATTCTTGATTAGGTCTTTCAATGTTGATCGGGTTTTTTCAACTACTTTACTTCAAACTTTTGATACAATAAGACTACTCTAAAATCTTGATTCAGTCTTGTAGTGTTGATCAGGTTTTTTCAATTGCTTTGTTGCTATCAGAGATTAGTAATGCCACTACTAAATCTTGATTACTTTGAAAAATTTGAGGTTGAGAATCCTAATTACTTTTTGTAGAGTATTTTAGGTTTCTTGAGCTGCTTTACTTACTTCACAAGTTGGAAATAAAGTAATGCCAAAACCCTGATTTAGTCTATGAGCAGTTGTTAGGGTTGAAAACCTTCAATACTTCCCAGTTATCAGCACTTAGAATCTAGATTGCTTCTTCCAAGAGTAATTTGGGGTTTTCAAACAAATTTACTTAACTTCGTGAAAATGAAGCAAAGTAATGCTGAAATATTGAATGGGTCTAGGAGACAATTTGTAGTACTTAGAAAACCTGATTCGGTTCAGAATCAAGTAATGGCCCTCTAAAAACCTGATTTGGTTTACATGATTATTTTTAGGGTTTGTAGATTTTATTACTTATCTATATAGGTGTCTAACTAGATGGAATAAATTGACTTTTTAGAAAATCCACAAACTTTCTCAAAAATCTAAGAACAACCCATTTTTACTCTCAAAAACCCCACAAAATATGTGTAAACAGATTTTTTATCAAAGTCATTTTAACATGATTTTTTATGTAGATTAATAAAATTCCTTTAAGGTCAAAAAATGGCATCCAATACAAAATAAAAATCATAGCAAGGTGAATGCATGGAGGATATTACTAGGGAGTTTGATGCATGAGGTTGTCAGGAAGGATTTGATACCATGAAAGAGTGTGCCAAGATATTTAAACATATTTAATGAAATCAATGTTGAATCCTATGAGGTAGTGTGAGAGATCCAAAATTCCAAGAGAAAGAAAATAATTCATTACCCAATTATTGAAAAAAGTGAATGAGTCGATTAACTTGATTAACCTTCCAAAAAGGAAAAGTGAGGTACATATAGGGAAAATTAGGGCAACATGAAGAAGCCCCTAAATTTTCCTAATTAACTAATTAAAATTAAATATAATTAGCCTTTAGACCCTTTATAACTAACCTAAGGAAGCTTAAATAACATAAAAAGGCCATACAACTGTGTAGGCAAAACCTAGTAAGAAAAATCACTACACTAACAGGTTCTCTCTATCTACAACTATATTGGCAAACCTAATCTATTTTCTCTATCCAATCAAATGTATAGGCTAACCCAATATAATTTTATTTTTAACCCAAATTTATTAGCCACTGACTAGATACAACCATATTTATTTTTGTTCCATAATTGTATCGGCCAACCTGATATAGTTATCTATGTAAGCCACTTTATTGGCTAGCCCAATACAGTTCATTTTTGTTATTTATGCATCATGTAGTTATATAAAATGTCATTTTAATCTAATGAGTGTCACTTTATACCAACCTATCCTTAGCTTAGTCCTAGACCTATCTTAGGGCCTCTTTTGATCATTTTTTAATCTTTTATGCATGTCTAGCCTAATCCTAAACATACCAAGAGCCACATTGAGCCACCACCTAGGCACCCTCGATCATATTTCACTCATTCCATCCACCCATAAAATGGGATGAACCCATTAGTCTATATCACATTGCGTTATTGGAAAAGGGGACAACACTATTGACCATTAGCATGTTTTGTCTCTAACAGATATTTTACCACTCCCCAAAGCATCTTGATCTTGGCCTAGACTCATTTCATGTCTCGATAAGAATTAGAACACCATATAAAGACCAATCTCATTCATTTATCCCATATATGGAAATTATCATGAACAAGATAAAAAAAAGTTATGTAAATTAAGTTTATTGATCCCTCTTTCTACATATATCCATCTACAACAACCCAAAGCTTAGTTTTACCCAAGTTTCTATTCTCATTTCACACTCAAAGCATTCAAATTGAAATTCATAACCAGGCATACTAGCATCACTCTCATTTGCACCAATTCTTAGATTGGGATAACTACCTTGGTCTTGATCCTCTTTTGAGGTATTGGTATGTAGGAAGCACTAAGCACATGGGGTGTTGAGGTCTCGCCCAGCCTACCCTTATAACATCACTCTTCTTCCACTTGTGTTCATCAAAACTATAAAAATCATGGAGGATTAGGTTTTTCACAGTGAAATAAATCAAAACATAGAACAAATGATGATCCATGTCCCAGTCATACAGGCATAGGATTTTTGAAATAAAGTGAAGGTCTACCCATAATTTTACTACTTCACTTCCATAAGCTCATTAACACAACATAGAAAGTCAATAATATAGTGTGTTATTGGAAATAGGGTCACATTTTTATTTGAAGAGGGTTCTAACACAAATTCTCTACTAACAACATTCTACCCTAATCTTGCATCACTTCTTAGCCCACCACTTATCTATCTCAATCATATTTTCTAGTTAAGTACACCTTTTCTAATTCATTGTTATTTATAGAATATTTAAATAAATCAATTATTGTATAAATCAATGGTTATAGAGACTATAGTATTTTATTACCTGATTTATTACTCAACTCTTTATCAACCTAGGGTTACATTCTATAATCCTAAAATAGATAAATCATTTGGTGACCCTGACTTACTTTAAACATATTACGAATGACCCTAGTGTAGTATTAAGGTTTTCCATTCTTATTTTTCTTGAATTTTCTCAGTTTTCAACCTTTTCATCATGACAGAAGCCATTTTATATTTTTTGGTTTAAATTCTTGTAGTTTGTCTTACATGCTTATTACCTACAATTTTTAGAATGATGCACATGTATGTCATTCCTCTCATGGAGCATGTTAGAACTTAACTTATTTCACATATTGGTCCACATTATCCTGAACCCACTTATATGGAGATCATTATTGCATGGCCAATTTTGAATTACCTTCGATTATTACTCAATGAGAAAGGTCTCATATGTCTCCTTTTATTCCTCCTCCACCTAGACCCATTGACTATCTTCTCTCACATCCTACCACTACTACTTACCCTTAGCTAATAGTATATCTCATATTTTAATCTTGTTACTAGACAAAATCATATGCCTCCTCAACCTATATAAGACCAATTTAATCCCACAATCCCTGCTCATCCCCAACACAATATAATGGGACCTAGGGATGCTCCTTTTACTTAGTTTCATTTTCATGTTGCTTATACACATCTTATACTCAGAAAACATAAAAAAATATAATATGTTCAAAAATATAAAAACATTCAAATATTGCTCAGAAAATATAAATTTTATATTTATGCATCTCTATATTTACATTCCTTATATTTTATAGGTACTACATATGTTATATATGTTAGTTTAGTTAGTTTTATCGTACATACATACTTGTCCCCTCAAGTGATTGTAGATTACTACAGGACTCTAGTCCTCTACACAAATATAGATTTGCTATTGGCTACTCATGATGGGTATATACACCAATTCAAAATTTCTATATTATCCCATTGGGGGAATCATATACATAACTTCCATTTTGCTTGATTATATCTTTCTATACTCCATATCACATGTTTTAGATTGATTATATCTTGATATTGATCATCTTATACTACACTAATTGTTTCATTATATTGATCATCTTATATTGGTTTATATTTGATTATGTCTCTTTTCTTCTACATCTACTCGAGGGAATTTAGATATGCCATTATTTCATGGCTCTAAGCCAATTATTTTCACTATGTGTATGTTTTGGACATGTTTCCATGTCCTTGTGTATGTGTACATTTGAACATGACCTTCCATGTGGCTCTAATCCAAACTTGTGTGTTCTTTTGCATATGCAGACATTTGAACATGTCCTTGTAAGTGTTCCTTTAATCATTTGAACTAATTAGATAAATTTTTGGATTGTTCATGTAGTCTTGGGAATATTATTAGGAATTATGGGTCTCATATGGTCATATAGGGTGTTTTTTTATGATTTATAATCTTAGAGTTTTGTGTTTGATGCCTATCTAGAATTTGTCACCAAAAAGGGAATTTGAAAATTTAAATCTTGTAACTAGGCTTTGTGTGGTATTTTTGGGTTTTGTGTGAAATAATAATGTTTATTAATGTTTTTAAGGTCATATTATGTCCTTTAAGTGTGAGTAAATTTAGTTTTGACACAAAATTCATGTTCAAGATCATCGTAAAGCAATATCTTGATTTTTAACTACCATCTCTACGTGGAGTGGTTATGTATAGGAAGTGGTTATGCATGTTTAGTAATATATATATATATATATATATATATATATATATATATATATATATATATATATATATATATATATATATATATATATATAAAATAAGTTAAAATGTGGTAGTTAGAGTTAATGCTATTAGGTTGTTAGTGAGGATAACCTCTAAGATGAAAAAGGTTGAGTAGAATATTATTCAATAAAAGTTCAAATTTTACAAGAACTCTATTTTCTTAAGAAATTTCATATATGAATGTGTATGTAAATGATATCCATGAATAAATTGAATGATTCATAGTTTTTTTGTGGATTTTTAGGGATCTTTGGTGTGTTATAAGTATCTTATTTCTCATTTACTTTATCAATAATAATATTTTGGTATTTATCTTTAGGTCACCAGTTGATGTATTTAAGCTTTAAGAATTGTGTTTTAGAATACAATCAAGCTTAAGAGAATAGAGGTGTTGAGAATGTCATCTAAATGTTTTATGTGATGATAATATGGTAAATATCATTCATTGGTGAGTATAATATACTTGAACCATTATTCATCTTTTTGAAGATAAATATCCATCTAAAACCTTTCATTATAGACCACACAGTTTGAGTTTGATACGTCCCTATTCTGTTTTACAATCAAGGTTATATAGTAAGCGAGATATCTATGAAGGGTTGTTTAAATGAAATTTGAATTTTTTTGAGTCATAATTAGACTATATAATGTATTCATGATTATTTTAATCCTTTTAAAGGTTTCTAAGTCCATAAAGAGGTACTAATTCAAGTGAAACCTACACACAATCCTCTTAGAAGTAAGTTTGTCAATGCAGAGTCAAGATTTTTGAATAAGTTTATATGGTTGAAGGTTGTTAAGAGGATATTGAAGTTTTTTGGATCATAAAAATAGTGAAGAGTTTATTATTGATGAAAATGAACCATTTAGAGGCTTAAATATCCCCCTAAAAGTGTAAGAGTTAAAAAAAAACCTTCTCACAGTCTTGTAAGTAACCAAATTTTTGTCTTTTTGCATATAGAACCCTTTTGGGGTAATGATTATGAAATAATGAATATTAAAATAGGTGTGATCAATTGGGGCAGACCCTAATCTATAGTTTTTTTCATTTGAAATTATCTAAAACTCTTTAAATTCCATTTTATGCTCTCTCCACTTACATGGGCCTGTGGTAAGACTAACTAGGGTTTGGAAAATGGAAAATTGTATATCATTTGTTGTAACCCTTGAAACATATTGAAATATTGTAATAAAGTGTATTTTAAGGTTATATATAGTATTGAAGAGATTTTAGGATGGTATTGGACCATATAGTATGATTTCTAATATAGTGGCTTGGCATTAGGCCTAAAAGATACCTAATAACATAAGAAGGGTGTGAATTAATAAGGTTAAACTAAGAGTGGAGTCATGAAAATTTAGGATAAGATGTATAAAGATAAATGGTATCTAAAAATCATCTTATATTTTCATAAAATGCTATAGATTTATGCCTAAATAGGACTAATAGAAGGGAGGTTTTAAAGAGAGAAAGTGGAGATTTGTTCAGAGTGTTAAATTTGGGTTTGTGTTCTTTATTTGGATGAGTTTAAGAGTTAAAAATATATAGGATAATGGCCATAGGGCCCTAGCATGGAGGAAATAACATTTAATTTATTAATGAGGCCTTTAGGCCTATAAATCTATATAGAAGGAGCAAGTTTGAACTAGAGTGGAGAGTGAAGTTATGGAGATGATGGTTGTGATGATGTGGAGAAAATGATTAGATAAAGAGAATGTGTAGATACAATAAGGGGTGAATGTATCAAGTAAGACAATAAGACTATGCATGCAACAAGGAGGCTTAAAGCCTCTTGAAGATAATAGAAATCAAGAGTGTTAAGAAATGAGTAGAGGACCTATTATAGAAAGCAATCCAAGATCAGAAAGAAGGGGTCAAATAAGATTTTAGAGCCTGGTATTTGCATGAGGTAAGTGTAGTGTCGTTTTACATCAAGATATTAGTTTCCTTTACATCAAGTGGTATCCTAGTAGGTTATCTCTTGGAACAATTTATGTTTTGAATATGAGAGATTGTTATTGGATATTGTTGAATGTTAATTAATAAGATTGCAGGTATATAGTAAGAGAGGCAAAAAAAGGTTTGTGGAACCTAGAAAGTAAAATATTGCTGTGGCAAGAAATACATAAGGCCATAGAGGATTTGAAGATAGAAATAATTTTTTTGTAAGCTCAAAAGGTAAACACAAGGAAAGCTTAGATAAGAAAAGACCAGTCTTAGGCAAAGGAATAGAAGGAGAAGAGACCCAGGTGAGGTCTTAAGAGGCAAGTAGATTAAACTTGCTAAGGAGAGATAGATTAAACTTGCTAGAGGATTGAAGATGTTTTAGGATGGTACTGGACCATATAGTATGATTTCTAATATAGTGGCTTAGCTTTAGGCATAAAAGAGACCTAATAACATGAGAAGGGTGTGAGTTAATAAGGTTAAACTAAGAATGGAGTCATGAAACTTTATGATAATATGTATAAAGATAAATTGTATTGAAAATAATCTTATATTTTCATAAAACACTCTAGATTTATGCCTAAATAGGACTACTAGAAGGGAGACTTTAAAGAGAGAAAGTGGAGATTTGTTCAGAGTGTTAAATTTAGGTTTGTGTTCTTTGTTTGGATGAATTTAAGAGTTAAAAATATATAGGATAATGGCCATATGGACCTAACATGGAGGAAATAACATTTAATCTATGAATGAGGCCTTTAAGCCTATAAAGCTATATATAAGGAGAAAGTTTGAACTAGAGTGGAGAGTGAAGTTATGGAGATGATGGTTGTGATGATGTGGAGAAGATGATTAGATAAAAAGAATGCATAGATACAATACGTGGTGAATGTATCAAGTGAGACAATAAGACTATGCATGAAACAAGGAGGCTTAAAGCATCTTGAAGACAATAGTAATCAAGAGTGTTAAGAAATGAGTAGAGGACCTATTATAGAAAGCAATCCAAGATCAGAAAGAAGGGGTCAGATAAGATTTCAGAGCCTAGTATTTGCATGAGGTAAGTGTAGTGTCATTTTACATCAAGATATTAGTTTCCTTTACATCAAGTGGTATCATAGTAGGTTATCTCTTGGAATAATTTAGGTTTTGAATATGAAATTTTATTATTGGATATTTTTGAAGGTTAATGAATAAGATTGTAGGTATATAGTAAGAGATGCAAAAAAAGGTTTGTGGAACCTAGAAAGTAAAATATTGGTGTGGAAAGAAATCCCTAAGAACATAGATGCATTGAAGATAGAAATAAAATTGTTTTAAGATCAAAAGGTAAACTCAAGGAAAGCTTAGATTAGAAAAGACTAGTCTTAGGCAAAGGAATAAAATGAGAAGAGACCTAGGTGAGTTCCTAAGAGGCAAGTAGGTTAAACTTGCTAAGGAGAGATAGGTCCATGTGAGGCCTAGAGAGTAAAGAGAAGGTAAGAGTGAAGGGAAAAGAAAAGGACAGATGAAGGGATTATATAATGAAATTTAATACATAAAAAGTAGGTAAAAAATTTATGAATAAGGAGATGGATGTAGAGAAGGAAATGGCTTAGTTAAGAGAAATTTTGGTAGTTATAGATAAAGTCTTGGAGGATTCAAGATAAATATTTGAGGTAAGAATCAGGAAAAGAATTCAATTCCCTCTCAAATTTTTCATGGAAAAGAGAAGAAGACATCAATAAGCTAGATACTTAAGAAAACCTTGGTAAAATAACCTAATGAGAAGAAGAAAGAGGCAAGCAAGCCTCTAAGTTCTCAATGTGACTATGTCTTATATGTGAATGCAAGAATAGATAAGAATGAAGGAGAATACAAAATTGAGGGCACGAACCTTGAAGGTGTGAATAAATACAAGAATGAGCATCATAATTATGATGAAGAAGAAGAAGGATAACATAATATGGGAATACAATAATTTTTTATCCTAAGATTAGAGAAATGCTTAGTGAAGGAGTACTTGAAGAGGCTCAATGGCCTCAAACTATTATCTCTAACATAATTTTCAATGATGAACATGCAGATTTTCAAGAACATGAAGATGATATTTTGTACAAGGAGACAATTAAATTCTTAGATAGACTCATGGAGGGAAAAAGTGGGGTTGAAACACCTATTGAAGTGCTTATGGAATCTGAAATGTAGCAAAAGGTGTTTCAATTGACACATGTTAAATACAAATCAGATTTTGATCAAGATATGATAGAATATCTTAAATAAGAGGAGATTGTGTGGTAGGAGATCATGCAAGGATCATAATATTTAATATTATATGAGATAAGGCAGACATTAAGGTAGTTGAATTAGAGCTATAGAAGTTCTTAACTCTAGAAGATGATGAACTAGGAAGAGAGAAACTAGTAACAAAAAGTGAAGATGAAAGAAGTGAAAGAATGATAGTAAATGGAGAGGCAATGCTTCCTAAAATTTTCATATTTAACTATGATTTTGGCTTTTAATTTTTAGGTTTAAAAGAGCATGAAGACAAAGAGGAGGGGTCCTTTCTAATGGACTTCAACAAAGATAAAGAATAATATATTGAGTCATAAAGGCTCATAAATCATGAAAAATTGAAGGAGGAAGAATAAAGACAAAACTAAATCAAGATAAATAAGAAATTGAGGAATTGAAAGTGTAGGAATAAGAATAGAGTATTTCATTTGAGCAGGAACTCAAATATTTTCCTAAGATGGGAGTTTGATGTAGGAGCATCACTAGTTAGATAAATATTTGGATTGTTCATGTAGTCTTTTGAATATTGGTATAAATTAGAGGTCATTAGATATATTATAGGGTAATATAGGGTGTTTTGGAATAATTGAGAATCTTGGAGTTGTGTGTTTGAAGCCTATCTATAGTTTCCTACCAAAAAGGGATTTTGAAAACTTTAATATTGTAATAAGGCTCTGTGTGGTATTTTGGGTTTTGTTTGAAATACTAATGTTGATTAATGCTTGTAAGTTATTATTAGGTCCTTGAAGTGTGAGTAAATGGTGTTTCAACACACAATTCATGTTCAAGAGCATTGTAAACAAGGATCTTGATTTGTAACGGCCATCTCTACATGGAGTGGCTATGTATAGGAAGTGTTTTGCATGTTTAGTAGTATATATAAGAAGTTAAAATGCATGTAGGTAGTTAGATTTAATGTTATTTGGTTTTTAGGGAGAATAAACTTGAAGATGACAGAGGTGGAGTAGAATATTATTCAATAAAAATTTTAATTTTTTCAATAACTCTATCTTCTTGAGAAATTCTATATATGAATGTGTATACAAAAATGATATCCATGATAAAATTGAATGCTTAAGATTTTGTTGGTGGATTTACATGGGTATTTGGTATGTTATAAATATCTAATTATTGATTTTACTTTATGACAATTTTGTCTTGTTATTGATCTTGATGTCACTAGTTGATTTTTTCAAGCTTTAATAATTTTGTTTTAGAATACATTCAAGCATAAGAGAATATAGGTGCTAGTAATGCCATCTAGATGTTTTGGGTGATGGAAATATGGTAATATTAATTAATTGGTGAGTATAATATACTTGTGCCCTCATTCATCCATTTTAAGATAAATATAAATCTAAAACATTTTATTATAGAGCACACAGTCTTAGTTTGATACATCCTTGTTTTGTGTTACAACTAAGGTTATATTGTGAGGTATTTGTGAAGGGTTGTTCAAGTGAAATTTGAATTTTTTTGAGTCATAATCATAATATATAAGGTATTAATGATCATTTTAATCTTTTTTAAGGTTCATAAATCCATAAATAGGTACTAAGTCTCGTGAAACCTACACACAGTCTTCCTAGAAGCAAGTCTATCAATGAATAGTCAAGATTGTTGAATAAGTTTATATGGTTGAAGGTTATTATGTGGATATTGAAGTGTTTTGTATTATAATCATAGTTAATAGTTTATTATTTATTATTATGAACCATTTAGAGGCTTGTATATCCACCTGAAGTGTAAGAGTTTAAATAAAGATTCTCACAGTCTTGTAAGCAACTAGAGTTTTATATTTTTTCATATATAAGCCTTTTAGGGGGTGATTATAGACTAATGACTATTGGAATAGGTGTGAAACATTTGGGTAGACCCTAATATATAGTTTTTTTCATTTTAAGTTGTATAAAACTCTTAAAACCCCTTTTTATGCACTCTCAGCCTACACAGGCTTGTGGTAAGACTAGCTAGGGATTGGAAAATGGAAAATTGTATAACTTGTAACCCTTGGAAAATTTTGAAAATTTATAATTTTATATTTGAGTTTTGAGGAATTCCAAGCAATGTAATAATCATTTAGAATATGAGAACTGTGAGAAATGAGATTTCTACTAGACTTATGTGAATTAGATGGGAGGGAAGGAGAGGTGGGAACCTCTTAAGAAGGTTTGTTTACTAGAAAACAAGTTATAAGAGGGAAGGGTTTCAGCCATAACTATGAATTTTCTAGGTAACTGTAGTCCATATGTCACCTTTATTCACTACCTTGGGATTATTGATTCATAGAGGGGCCAAGTAGGGTTTTAAGTGCCCCATAAGGGGACAATATTTAATTATATGATTAGAACCCTAACATTGAAAATAATTATTAGGTAGGTTTAAATAATCAAATTTTTGTGCTCGATGGGTCTTTTTAACTGGGATGTTTATGAACTCTTTCAACTCCTTGGATAAATACACCTTGATGCAAACCCATTGTTGAAGGCATGAGGGGTATAACGTTTTAAGTTCATGGTAAATTGATCACCTAATGGGCATGAAAATATCAATAAATGACCAAAATAGAAGTGGAAAAACTAGAATCTCAATCTAGAACAACACCTTAAGGAAGGCTTCATCAGTGACCTTAAAATCTTAGTTCTAGTGGGATATAATAAAGAGCATGTTTTTGAGAAAATGACAAATTGATTTTGATATAAGGGCTTAGACTTCAAACTAATCTTTGAATTAAAACAAAAAAAAACTTTGGCAAGTTTTAAGCCTAGTGACATGAATGCTTGAGTGCTCCCACTAGTGGTGAAACTAGGTATGGAGAGAGTTTTCATAGGGGATACAACCAAAAACATAATAAATAGGAGAGTAATTCTCATACCATATATATCATCTACCAATAATATCTAGTTGTAAACATACATTTGACTAAGAGGGAAGGTTATAAGGGTTACCTCATCGTACACCTTCAAGAAACATTTCCTAGCTTGCTTAGATGCCATGCTTCTCACCTCCTATAATACTAGTTGTAGTCAAGAGTGGGGAGGTCATTATATAGGTCTAACCCACCCAAAGGGAAGATCACCAAGAGAAATAAATGCATAAGAAACCTAGAAAATATTATAATAATGGTATGGTAATTGGTCAAGTAAGCTAGCAAAGAAAAGTGAGTTGATCATGGAAAAACTAGAAGAGCTCTCAAAGCTTAGGTGTCTAAGTTAGTTTATCAAGGAATATAGTCTCACATGCATGAGGATGGTGGGTCTTGTCTATCTTTGACCTATATATGAATCTTTCCTAAAGCCATTTTGGCTAATGAGCAATCTTAATTAAATGCATTTTATTTCGTGCACATTATGAGTTCTTCCTCTCATGTGTTCATCTGATTTCACTACTCCATATAGGTTAAACTTCATGTATTTGATCCTATCAATAAATATCCTTGATTATGACCTACTTTGACATGGTATTAGAGTGGTGTAGGTAGATAAAATCCATTGTTCCTATTTTGATCTCACTTGCATTTTAGATCCTTCTTAGTTTTTAATACCATAGTTTTTAATCCATTGTAAATAATACCATAGTTGTCGCAAGATTAAAATTTCATTTTGGGTTTTACTAGGTTTTCCAAAAAAATTAGTGGGTTTTTGATGGTTTTGGAAGAAGTCATATGGTGTATTACAGATCTAATGTTATTTTTTTAGGTTTATCATTTTTCTAGAAAAATTCTAAAAATAGACTTAAGCATTTTTTATCCATTTTCCATTTGTGCCCCCACATGGCCACATCCCTAATGGTCTAGTCATCCATCTTTCCCCTTGATGCCCTTGTGGTTGTCCCTTTACAAGGTACATATACCATCTTACATGTCCATAATTCTATGAGCGTGGTCGATCATCCCCACCATGCATGAATCCATGGCCATCTATGCCCTATGACTGTGAGAATCCATAGTCCAAGTCCACACAAGATCACATGTTTGCAGCCACATGGGGCCTCATGCCTATGCCTCCATGCCTGTCATAGACACCCTGATGGATGTGAAGGCTGTGTAAAATGTAATGATATGAATTACTTATATAACATGACCAATGCCTAACATCGCATTCAAATACATGGAGTAACACTAAATGTATCTAGTTTGACTCCCTTTAGTTCTTTCATACTTACACACTGATTTCTTAAGATGCATTTTTGACTATTCTTGACATCTATATGAGCATGCTTGTATTTAAACCTTTTGGGGGGTTCACTGATGATAACCCTAAGGTGATATTATGTGGTGTTGTGGCTTCCTTAGTGTTTATTCTACATGTTCTCATATTTTTCTCTTGCACTGATTGTTCATTTGGATGCATTATCAATTGTGTTTGATGTCCTTTTCATGAGTGTGTATTATTCTTATAGCTAGGGGATCATTGCAGTTTTGTTGTGTAGCATTGTACATATTTAGTGTCCTTTCTCAATTATGTCGAATCATTTCAAGATATATATATATATATATATATATATATATATATATATATATATATATATATATATATATATATATATATATAGCAGAGGAAAGTTGATTCAACACTAGTAGTTCTTTTTAGAAAGACCAATTATGCTTCTTGGCATGCTTACATGGAATGTTTATTCACAAAAAAAATAATTATAACCCTTTCCTATTGAGTAGATTACTACTTCCATTGACCCAAATCAGTACACCAAGTGGGATAACACATGTTATAATTTTTTTGGTCACTTGTTGTTTAATATCTCCATGGATGTGTATTTCTATGTTGATATGACCATGTTTCCAAGCACTATATGGAGCATCCTATAGTGTCTTTTCAAAGATCCATCTGAGATTTACGTCACTCCTCCACCTCTTCCTATTGTCTCTTTAGAGACTATTATACTCCCTCCTCCTACTAATGTTACCTATTATGACACATTCATGGTGGACTATACTCTTCCTTCTATTGAGCCCCCATTACATGAGAGACTCTACTCAACCTTAGCTATCATATTATAGATTCTACTTCCATCCCTATTCAAGATTCTATTCTTCCAGAGCCTTCACATTATTATACTTAGGAAGAGTCTAATATTTCTAGTGTGAATACACCTATTGAGAACATTGATGACTCTTTTCTCCCTATGGATATTCCTATTACAGATCTGCATGCTTCACCTACAATATCTTCTTCAATTTTGAGGATTATTTAGCTGAGCTCTCTTATTCATATGGACATTATTTCAGTGAATATTTCATGCCATTATTTTGATAGGTCTACTTTAGTGACATTACATCTAGTTCTTATGTACAATCTTGCCAGACTTATTCCACATTTTAGCCTTGTACCATATTCAAAGACCTTCATATTGTTGACTTCCTTTTCAATTGTGGAATGGGCTAGTTTTTAGTGCACCCATCATGTTATTCCTTTGTCAAAGGGACAAAACATTGTTCAATTTGGATGGAACTTCTTTAGTATTCAAAGAATGGATCTCATCATTGACTTTGGTAATTTTATGAGCTCTACTATAAGTACATTCAGTGTCTTCTACGAGGTATTCTTAGTTCTCTATTTGTTGTGTACTTGGGTACCTCATCAGGCCTTGTTTCTAGCACTCAATTCTCTTACACACCTATGCTATGCTTAAGGGGGGTATTGGTGTAGACTTTTATCTCACTGGGTTTTGTCTACATGGTCTTATTTTGCTTACATAGATGTCTTAATTAGTTCATTGGGGAAGATAGTCCCACTTTCATGAAGATGGTGGATCTTGTCTATCTTCCACCTATATATGTAATTTACCTAAATCAATTTTGGCTAATGAGAAATCTTAATTGAATGCATATTGCTTTTTGTACATTGTGAGATCTTCCTTTCATGTGTTCATCTGATTTCTCTACTCTATACAGGTTAAGCTTCATGCATTCAATCCTATCTAGGCAGATCCTCGATTGTAGACTACTTTTATAATATACACTTGTTTATATATATATATATATATATATATATATATATATATATATATATATATATATATATATATATATATATATATGTGGTGGATCTTGTATATCTTCCACCTATATATGCAATTTACCTAAATCTATTTTGGCTAATGAGAAATCTTAATTGAATGCATATTGCTTTCTATACATTGTGAGATCTTCCTTTCATGTGTTCATCTGATTTCTCTACTCTATACAGGTTAAGCTTCATGCATTCAATCATATCTAGGTATATCCTCATAGTCTATATATATATATATATATGTGAAAAGATAAAAATGGGTGATTATATATCAAAATTTTAAATATGTACCTCTTCCCATATATATATATATATATGGGAAGAGGTACATATGTAAAATTTTGATATATAATCACCCATTTTTATCTTTTCACATGGTCATGGACTTCATTGATTTCATGATTTTTCAATTGGCAATGACACAAAAAATTAAAGACGTGGAAATTTCAATTGGAAGTCTTAACTATGCATGGCCCATATTACACACAAGTTAAGTCAATTACATCAATTTTATTACACCAATTCAAGTCAATTACTAATCAATGAAGACTTTGACCATGTGAAAATGAATAAAAACTATTGATTATGACATCCAATATACACAGGAACATGCAAAAGAAAGCTCACTTGTGCTTTAATTATGGTTCTCAAGATCATGTGAAAATTAAGTCCATAGATTCTCTATCATATTTGGGAAAGAATTTTGTTCCAAGCATTAGTTGAATATGTCATTATCATTCATTCAATTATTATCAAGACATCTCATTATCATTCATTCAGCACCCATGTCTTATCAATGTCCAATTATGTGTGGCTGATTATATGTATTCTCTCTTCCAATTATTTAATCCATGAAAAAAATTACAGGATTTGGTTTTGAATGGTCTAAATACTTTTATAACACATATGTTTTGTGGAACATAAGGCATAGAAGGCACAAACACATTGATATCTACATGTAGTGATATATACACAAGGTATAGAATAGGCCTCATGGAGGTAAAATAATTATAAGGATCAGATAATGCCATATATACATCCAATGAATGAAAGGTAAGACACACACTCTGATTCCTCCTTTCATAGTTTTTCTCTTGTTCGAATTTTATATTTTATATAAGTGTTATGAAATGATGATTAGCTTTATGACCCATAAATAGTTACTAGTTAATTTTGTGCTCAAAATAGGTATACCTTCTAGATTTTGGACCATACTAAATATAATTTAAATGGGTATATATTTTTTTCCTTGTGTTATCATTGTACCCATGTTTTACTAGTTCTAGAAGATGACTAAGTAATGACCATATTGGTATTTGAGAAACTATCTTCCAAATCGTAACTCGTGGCATTGTGAGACTAATTCTAGAAGATGCATAGTGACCCTAATTTATTATATTTTCTAAATAAACTTAAAGTATAAATTGAACTTAACATTCATTTTATTAAACAACCCCCTACCTTTCAGTTATTCTAGGTTTTTGTTTCCTAACACAAGAACATTACATATATTTAATAATGCATATGTGTTATAACACATACATGATTTTGTGAATATATTTTAAAAGGGCATATGTGTTATAGATCGTATAAATTTTTTCTATGTATAGTTTTGAGAACATTCCCACAGAATCATAAATGGGTTGGATTCTTTTGGCTAAGGCCTAGACCTAAAAACACACGACTGAATTCATGTTTTTGATTGAAAAAAATAAAATCCAACTTCTACCATCATAAACACTATGAATTCCATTGAGACATTTCCTAAAACTATTAATATGACATTGACCACACTCTCCTCTTTCTAAATATATGATTTTATTAAATTTTTGACTATTCTAAGATTTCCATCTATATTGATTTCTAAGTATGTAGTTTTTATGCCACTATATGTTGCAACTATACATGTCTATATTTGTTTATGTGTCCTTTTTGTTTACATCCAAATGAAATATATATATATATATATATATATATATATATATATATATATATATATATATATATATATATGGTAATAAACTAGGCCTAATTTTATACACACTCAAATAAAAAAAATTGTGTTCGTTTAGGTAGTTGGGAGGGGGAAAGAGAGGGTGTGCGCTACCTAATATCAACCTTTTTATCAAATTTTAGTGTTTATTTAATTTTAAAATTAGTAAAAAAATATTTTCATTAATTTTATAAAAAAAATATAGGTCACAAACTAGATGATCTTATTTAACTTTCCACAAAAGGTTTCTAAACAATACTAAACGATGTTCAAAAAATGAGGGGGCACACAACCGACTATCCATTCTATTTTTATTAAAAATAGGAGTTCCTCTTCAAATTTAAGATCTTTGACCTACTTATAATTGACCATTAAAAAAAATAGTAATTTATAAACTAGTGTTGAAATGTTATAATTCATCTTCTTATATCATCCTCAAATTTCAAGTGTAGCCATCTCAAATAATCTATAGAAGTTTATATTTCTCATTTTTCAGATAAAAAATGTCCACTTAAGACCTCCTTTTGGCCCATAAACTGTCTGCACTTGCTTGATTATCATATATTAAAATAATTTGATTTCAATTTCAAATTCCTTTTAGTTCTATTTTTTATTTTCATAGATTATATATTGCTTTTATAGGCTAGTTTGCTTTGAGTAGGTGTTATTTAATAAGTCTTGTTGAAGACAAAAAAAGGAGAGAAACTAAGGATGCATTTCACATAATATCCATATATTTCATAAAATAACCTAATCACAATACATTTGGGGTAAACAAGGTACTCATTGCATCATTTCATTTAGAGAAGGAAGTTATCCAATGGTATCAAAAAATCCATACAAATCCCACTTGGGATGGTTTTATCAAAATATTTTCAGATCACTTTAGTGCAAGTTATTATGATGATTTCACTAGATCCCTAACTGAACTACAAAAAATCAGAATGGTTTTCAAGTATCGAGTTGAATTTGAAAATTTGGCCAACCAAACCAAAGGATTAAATGATTATTTTTTCAATATTTGTTTCATTAGTGTATTCAAGTGTATAATTTGCATGGAGGTCAAGATGTTTAAGCTAGGGAACATGATGGAATTATTAGGATTGTACAAGCTTATGGAAGATAAGATCACCTCCCAGCATCAATCTTCACACTTTAGTTATTTAAATACATCTACAACATCATGGCCAGTCACAAGCTCTCCTCCAAAAGTCACCCCTATTAAACACCTTATGGAAGCTGAAATGTGCACTCATCACAAAAAGGGCTATCTTACAACTATGATGAAAAATGATCTAGAGGAAACAAGTGCGTTGAATATAAGCTATATTTTTTAGACATAGAATCACCCCCAGGTGTTGAAGAATGACAAGATACTCAAGATTTCCATGATGAAGATTGTGAAGTCAAAGAACCTAACACCATGAAGTTTCACCCTAAAATTTTGGTGCATGATTTGGCTGCATTAACCACTGCTTAGACTATCAGAGTAAGAGGTATTTTAAGAAACATCCCTTTACTATTCTCATTGATTATAGAAATACACATAACTTCATTGATCCTAGAGCCAAACAAGTGGACTGATATGTCTATACTTATTCAATTTTTTAAGTCATGATTGCCAATGAAGGCACATTACCTTGTAAGGGACAATGTCTCAATGTTTGCATTTAAATGGAGTATTATGATTTGAAATCATACATGCTTGTTCTATCTCTATGAGATTGTGACATTGTTTTAGGATCAAAGTGACTTCAGATAATAGGCTCTATCCCATGGTACTTTTCAAAGTTATAGGTTCAATTCAATGATAGGGACCAACAACACACATTAATAGGCCTCACACTAATATCTAAAAGTATCATTAGCACTCATCTCATGGAAAATTTGCTAAAAAATGATCATATGGGATATTTTCCTAGATTTGTGCCATCTAATTCAATAAATCAACAAATTCCAACCACCTACCATAACTATAAGAAATATTATGAAAGCATGTAATTATTTTTTAGGAGCTTAAAGGGTTCCCCCTAAAATAACTTTAAGATCATGTGATTTAGTTGTTTTTAATAAGTGTACCTCCAAACAATTTCCCTTATCGATTACCCATTCTATAGAATAATGAAATAGAAAAAATGGCATAAGAATTATTATAGGCTAGAGTCATCAAGCCCAACATTAGTCCTTACTCTTACCCTATATTTTTGGTATGGAAAAAAGATAGGTCTTGGCATCTCTATATTAACATCTATGCTCTCAATAAACTCACTACCAATGACAAGTTTCCTATTGTGGTGATTGATGAGTTGTTGGATGAATTTCATGAAGCTTACTTCCTCTCAATGCTTGACTTATAATCAGGTTATCACCAGATATGCATCTGGAAGATGATATTACCAAGATAACCTTTAAAAATCATGATGGCCATTATGAGTTTATCATCATGCCCTTTGGCCTCACTACTGCTCCATCAACCTTGTAGGGTTTAATGAACAAGATCTTTTAGCCATTTATATGCAACTTTAATACTAGTTTTATTTGATGACGTTCTTGTCTATAACTATACATAGGAGGAACATCTGATGCATTTGTACCATATCTTCCAACTCCTTTACAATAACCACTATGTGCCAAATGGTCCAAGTGTGCTTGTGGACAAAAGGAAAGTGAGTATATTAGAAAAATCATCTCTGAGGAAGGCATCAAAGTGGCTACTAAAAACATTAAGGCTATGAAAAATTGAACTGAACTAAAATCACTCAAGAGCCTTCATAGGTTTTGAGGCCTTACTAAGTATCATAGAAAGTTTTTCTATGACTATGGAATAATTATTGCTCCATTAATGACCATAATAAAAAAATGTTTTTTAGTAGTATAAGGTAAAAAAAAATCCTTCAATCTGCTCAAGTATGTAATGTGCACTACACGTATTCTAGATATACCTAACTTCTCCAAACCATTCATCATAGATTTATGCCTCTAGAAGTGGCATTAGAGCCATTCTAATGTAGGAGGGTTAACCACTCACATTGACCAGTAAAGGAGTTGCATGGAAAAAGTTTTCTTGTTCCACATATGAGAAAGAGATGCTAGATATACTCCATGTCATCAACAAGTGGTGCCCATAAGTAGTTAGGAGGTGCTTATGAATCAAAACTACTTACCATAGGCTCAACTACTTCTTAGAGCAAAGAGTCCCTTCACCTAAGTAGTAAAAGTGGGTAACAAAATTAATGGGCTATGACTATGAGATTACCTACAAGACTTGGGTAAAGACAATATTGTCATAGATGCATTATCTTGCAAGCATGAAGAATAGACAACCTTTTGTACATTATCCTTTCCCATGATATATTGGGTGAATCAGGCACAATAATAATGGTCCCATGACACCCAAATTTAACAACTCATTTAGGAAGTGACCACTAACCTTTCCTCTCGACAAAATAAGTCTTGGGATGGCCACTATTTAAGGCACAAAGTATATTTGGTACTGGCAACACAATCAACACTGAGACAAACAATTATATTCAAGTTACATTCCTCTACATTAGTGAGCCACTCATGTTTTTTTAAAACCTATGAAAGGATTGTTGAAATGTTTTCTGGGAAGCATTAAACATGACATCAAATAGTTTTTGGTAGAATGTGAAATGTGTCAGCATAACAAAAGGGAAACTATGTCCAACCTAAGAATGGTCTAATCCTTACCTATCCCTACCCAGGTATGGTTTGATATTTCCATGAACTTTGTTAAGGGATTGATGAAGTCAAGTGGTAAATTAGTGATTCTCATAGTGGTGGATTGGCTCTCCAAGTATGCCCATTTTTTTCCCTCAACCATACTTTTACTGCCTCCATTGTTGATCAAAACATTTTTGATCAAATTGAATTCCTCCATGGGCTAACTACCTCCATTTTGCATTACTGTGATTCCAATTTTACTAGTCACTTCTAGAAGGATTATTTCCATGTTTATGGCACCCATCTTAAAATGAGTTATGCCTACCATCCATAAATTGATCCATGTCAAATAGAAATTATCAACAAATGTTTGAAGACATATCTTCATTATTTAGCCTCAAATCAATAGAATCACAAGGTTAAATGGTTACCACTATTGAATGGTGGTACACCACTACCTACCAAACTACCTCCAAGATGGTCCCATATGAGGTCATTTATGGTCAGCTACCACCTTCTCTTAAAACATGCCTTCCAAGCAACCCCAAGGTATAGGCAATTGATGTTGCACTCTGCACATGTGAAATTATCTTGCGAACTCTCAAAGATAATCTCCATCTGGCATAGAACCATCTGAAGCAACATGTCGATCAACAGCACTCAATTTTTTTTATCTAGCTCCAACCTTATAAGTAGTCCTCTTTGACGTTGAAGGGTCATCAAAAACTTGCACGAAAGTTTTATGGTCCTTATAAAGTGTTTTCCATAATTGGTCCCATAACATAAAATTTGGAGTTTCACCCCTCCTCAAAGATCCATTCCATGTATAATTTTTGAATAATTTTATTGGTTTGTATGTTGTATGAAAAAACACACCTCATTTTCCATTATCACATACACAAAAAATGACATAGGTTCAATGGTCATAAATTTTGAGTGAGGTACACTTACCCATTTACACTCTTTGATTTGAAAAAACCTAACTATATTAAAAACATAAAATTACATGCCTTCTGATGTAACTTTTACATCCCTTCCTAATATTATCTAACATTCATGTGGGGCAAATTATAGGCTGAAAGATCATCATTATGTGAACATTTCTTTGACAACATAACAATTCTGCCCTCACATGGCTTGACCATCTCCCCAAGTCAAGTAAGTCAAGTGACATGAATAAATGGGTGATGGAAAGAAAAAACAAAAATAATGTAGTCCAAGTGAACTAAACGTAATGAATATTTTATGTTTGATGTGAAACAAAAACTCAATTTTTACATCTTATGGGCCATGTTTTTTGGTGAAAGTTTGTCACCTATATGGGAATATTTTTTTTGCAAAGATGATTTTAAGAATTTAGTAGACTTTATGCTACTGTATATTTTAGGCTATATATATATATATATATATATATATATATATATATATATATATATATATATATATATATATATATTATTTTTAATGTTTTAAAAGTTTCTTTCGTTTAAAAAATTATGTTAAATTTATTAGTAGGTTCGTTTCTTGAATAACAATATATCATGATTATATTTAATAAATTCAGATTTATTTGTGAAAAATATAATAAAAAGAGAGATTCTCTTTCTAAAAATATATATCAAAATTATTATCTTAATTAAACAATTGATTAATTGGTTAAAATATAAATATGATTTTTTATTATTTCAAAAATTGATTAATTTCATAATCAAAAGCAATATGTATTCAAATACATCTTGAAATTATCATTCTTAAATTACCATTTTTTGTAATTCAATTAATGAAATAAATATATGGTTCAAATAAACAAAATTCAAAATAACACATATTTGTTATGTATATAAAGAAAGATACATATTTAAAATTGTTATACATAATCACCTATTCAGTTGAAATGTTCATTAATTTCACCTTATCAATGGCACGGCTGTGATAAGTAACATACTTTAATTCATTATAATTCAATAAAATCTACTTTAATTCATTGTAATTCAATTAAATTGCTAACATGGATACAATTACAACAATGTCAAATGTCATGGTCTTTTTGGCACCTCACAGTTATGGTAGGCAGACATTGAAACTAGACCAAAAATATGCATCCCTTACATATTGGCATATAATCATAAAATCATTTCATTCTTCAATTTTAGTTTCATTAAATTTCAAATCATTAAACATAGTTTCAAGGAAAAGGCATTGAGAAGAATGAGGAGTTGAGCTCTCATGTATAAATATTGCAGCAATTTTCAGATTCATTACATTCAGATGAGTTAATTTTTGGTTTGATTAAACATAATATATGACAACCTCAATGTCTGTTAATAAATTACAAAGTTTTTATTTTCCTTCCTAACCCAGAAAAGAGTACCTTCCTTTTAAGATCTACCACAGACTTGGACGGATACATTTTCTAATCCGAGAGATTTTCCAAAGCTACATCATATTTAATTATCTAGAACATTTTTGGTCTTGAACAAACCACTGAGCCCAAAAAATGACCAAATAAACTACAATATAGATAAGCTGATGTGGATCCACTTGCACTAAAGTAGCTTCACCAAGTTTGATTGAGAAAGAAGCCATCTTAACCACCCCCAACCTGCCTGTGAATATTTCAAAGTTACATACTAATAATAAGTGAGAGGAATGTCTCATGCAAACTCATAATAATTGAAACAATTCAATGGTAGATAGATGGAAGGCAAAAGAAAAATGAAAATATTTTAAATTAAAAAAAAATTACCTTTCAAAACTATGCTAAGACAAGAAATTAAAATTAAAAAATGTTGAGTTTACCTTTCACATCTAGAAGGTATCCTTCATAATGTCCAATTCCTCATCCAAGGGAACAAAAACTTCAAAATAATATCAACTTTCTTAAAGTATTTATTCCTCCAGCTCATTCTTATTATGATCAATGCCAATGTGAGTCCAAAACCTGCACCATATGACAATCCCACTGCTATTTCATACCATGGAACTTTAGCACTTTGCTTTTCTTTGCTAATTGAAATAGGAGGAGGAGCATGAGAAAATTGTGGCAAAGAATAATTTTTGGGTAGGGGGCATCCCCACACAATTGGGTTTTCAGAATATGATTATTCTTGAACTGTGCCAGCTATATGTCATCTTTGTGGTATACTGCCTGAAAGGAGGTTGTTCGACAAGTTTAGGAAACTTAAAGCATCCAAAGATTCAAGATCTCTAGGGATATTTCCTAAAAATTTGTTTGAAGAAAGGTCTAATGACTCCTGCTAACTCATTCTTCCCAAACTATTTGGAATAGTCCCATTGAAATTATTTTGGGACAAATTGAGAAATCTCAACCCCTTCAATTTTCTAAAATCAACATGAACTTCTCCCTCCAATTCATTTTTTGAGAGGTCCATGGATGTCAGAGTAGAAAGAATATATGTGTACTACAAATATATGCCTTTTCCTGTCATCTCCAATCCATCTTGATAATATGAACCATCCTTAAAACCTGTGGATAACACAATACCATCTTCACTTGCTACGGCCATTCCTTGCAAACATAGAATGGTGTGTGGAACAAAACCTAAGAAATGATTGGAAGAAAGAAGCAAGATCTAGAGCTTCATTAGTTGACCTATTTCTACAGGAATACTACCTCTAAAGTTTTTCTCCTCCATCACCAATTCTCTTAGATTTGCAAGATGCCCAATCAAGTTTGGTATATGGCCTTCAAATGAGTTGTGCCCCAAATCAAGAACTCGTAAGTATGAACAATTTCCAATTGAGGGAGGGAATAATCTTTTCAGTCTATTACTTCAAACAACTAATGAGTAGAGATCACTAAGCTTACCCAACTCATGCAGTATCCCTCCTGTGAGATGATTATTTCCCAAATTCAGGACTTGAAGGCAAGAGTAATTGGCCAAGTTTTGAGGGATGATTCATTTAAAATTATTATTTATTAGATTTAATAACTGGAGTTGAGATAAACTGCCCAAGCTTGGAGGAATTTTACCACTAAATAAATTGTCATTGAGCAACAATGTTTCTATATAAGGAAACAGTATTGATGGTATGGGCCCAGTCAATGAATTTTTAGACAGGTCTAATTTTCATATCCCTATGAAAATATTTGAAAATAGGCTACCTTGCATATTATTTTCTAAAATATTTATGCTCTATAACGAAGGAATTGTATCCCATAACCAAGAGGGAATTTCTCCTACAAGACTGTTGTTAACTAATTCTAATTCACTAAGTGATAATTGTGTTGAAATCCAAGGTGGAAATTGGCCGTCAATTATACATGATATCAAACTTAAGGATTCTAATTGGATGGATGGAATCCAAGTTGCACTTATATTTAGTAAACAATTGGATAGATGCAAATGGGTTAGTTTGGTAAGGGTATAAAAGAATGTTTCTAAAATTGACTGGTGGTGGTTTAGTGAGAGGGATAAATAGCTTATGGAAGATGGAAGTGACGATGAATAAATGGTCTCATTGCATTCAACATAGAAGAAAAGGAGGAAAGGTTGGAAAATGAGGAGGGAATAGTTCCATTCAGTTTGTTTTGATCAAGAAATAGTTCGTTCAAAAAAGAGAGACTTCTGATAAAAGCCGGTATGCTTCCACTGAGTTGGTTGACAAATAGATAAAGGCACGCTAAAGAGGAAAGATTACTCAAAGAAGCTGGTATGCTTCCACTGAGTTGCTTGTAAGATAGGGATAGGTACATTAAAGAAGAAATATTACACAGAGAAGCTGGTATGCTTCCACTGAGTTGGTTGCTAGATAGGGAAATGTCCGTTAAAGAAGAAAGATTACCTAGAGAAGCTAGTATGCTTCCACTAAATTGATTGTCATCCAAAAAAAGATAAGTTAAAGAGGAAAGATTATTTAGAAAAGATTATATGCTTCCATTAAATTCATTTCTCCTTAAAGAAAGATAGGTTAAAGAAGAAAGATCACCCAAACAAGAAGGTACTCCTTTGAAACTATTTTCCAGAAAATTGAGATGAGTAAGTCTAGTGAGCTGGCACATGGTAGAGGGTATTATGTCACCCAGCTCAAACAAAGAGGAAGAGTACCTGCCATATTTTGCAAGCTCAAATGTTTGAGAAAATGAAGATGACACAAACTGTTGGGTATCACATCCACACCAACTTTGACATAATCCCATTCAAATATTTGCAGCCAAAAGTAAATAGTAAACTGTAAATATTTTTAGTACCCTTGATTTAGCATATTATAAATATGAAATAAAACATTCTTAAATTCTTTTTATGCAAAGATTGCCTTTTTATTTAAAACCTAGTAGTATCCAAAAGAGTTGGCCATCATCAAATTTTTTATTGATAAATATGATTAATTTGAAATTTCAGTGTGATATTTATTTGTAGATATTTATAAATAATTTTTGGTATTTATTGTTTGTTAATTTAAATGATTTTAAGGTTTTTGTTTATTTATAAATTATATGTTTAAATTAAGTATTATTGATATTAATTTTAATTTTTGGTATTTGTTGTTTGTGAATGTATTTTTTTTTGTTTGGTTTTTTTTCTTCATGTTTTTATATTTTTGTGGTGGTTTTTTAGAAATGTCATGAATATATTTTGAAGATGCGAAATTGGTTAGGGTTTGATCTGGAAGCACCACCCTCAAATCTGATAGGTACTTGAAAATCAAAGTGTTTATAAGTAAAACAAACCTCACGGTTGCATTTAGAAGGAATCAAAACCTCTAGATCCATATAAAATTTGTCTAATTTAGACACAGTCACCTGGAAGGCAATTTTTTTTTGCTCTTAGGGATGGTCGTACGGACTATGAAGGCATTTTTTTTGTAGGCCTCACAGATCAGTAGGTAAATTTGAAATAAAAAGTTCGCGGGCCCACCATTTGAATAGTAGGAAGTATTTTTGAGCAATTTTTTAAAAAATAACTTAAAATTTCATTCTCTTCACTCCTGTACTTTCAATTTTTTTCTAGATTTGTCTAAATTTTTCCAAAATTTAGATTTTTTTAGCAATTCTTGTCTGTCTTCATTTTTGTAACTTTAGAGGCTCATAAATTTCATATACAACCTCGTATTGAGGTCCCTTTTTTTTAAAGTTAATTTTTTTTATCACAATGCATTGGTGAAGAATTTTTTGTAATAAAATGCATATTTTGTACTTTTAGACAAGAAATCCAAATTGAGCTTTTTATAAACTAGAACAATTATAATTCAGCGTTGTAAATGCACTCAATTATAAATTACCAAAAAATACTTGCTGGATGAGATAAAACTAAATAATTTGGGAGGGTTTTGTGGTGTGATCTGTACTTTGATTTCTATTTTGTGATGGTTTATTTCCAATTGCATCATGATAAATCTTAAGTTCTCACTATTAACAGCATAAAACTATAACACATGGAAATAGAATGCTTGAAATACATTAATGATGCTAATATATATCCCTTACATAACAATTCTTCTTACTCCACCTACTGATGTAAAAGAGTTACAACACTTTTTTTAATAGAATATTAAGGTAATTAGATGCATTTGGTCTTACATGTCTTTAGATTTAAATTTCTATCTTGATAAATGCATAACTCCAAAAGAGGCTTGAGATAATTTAGTGTCATTATTTGTCAAAATAGATGAGATTCTTGGTTACCAAATTGATAACGAACTCATTAGTTTAGATCTTAAAAATTATGCTACAATACAAGACTACATCACTAAAGTCATAAATCTTAGAGCACAACTTTTTAAATGTAAAATTGATAAAAAAAAAAGATATTCAATTAATTTTTAGTGCCTTACACAAATTAGTTCCTGAATATTCATCTTTTATCTCTAGATTTCAGACTCATAGACTGACATTAGGCACATCTTATCAAATGCCCACCTTTGAGGTATTCTCTGAGATTCTAATGATTGAAGAAGAAATGTGAATGGCTATGGGTCTAATCAAGTCATCTAAATCTCAAGCTCTATTTACAAGTCAACCTTAGCATAAGCAAGTTTTAACATCAACATCAAATACATGCTCAAGTAAAAAGAAGTAGAATAATCAAAATAAGTCACATAAAGATAAGAATAAAGGGAAACAATCTTCCTCACAAGGAGATTATAAATTCACTAATAAGAAAGGGGATTCAAAAAAAAGGACTGACACTCCTTACCCTTATCACAAAAAGGGGTTTCATAGTGAACAAGATTGCTGAAAGAAAGAGATTGATGACCTTAAGGGTCTTGTAAAAAATAATAGCATCAATCAATCCTCTTCAAAGGATTTTTCCACTCTTTCAAGTTTAGAGAAAGGGAAAGCTATGGCACTAGTTGTAATGAAAAATTCTCTCAAGTCAAGGGTAATTGACTTAGGTGCTTCAAACCATATGGGTTCTGATCAAGAATAATTTTCTAGACTAGAACCAAGTTCCTTGTCTCATATTCTCATAGGTGATGATTATAAGGTAGATGTTATAGGAAAAGGTATAGTAGATATTGATAGTAGTGTATTTGAGGATGTCCTCTCTGTGTTAGAATTATCAACTAACCTTCTTTCTATCTACCAAATCATCCACTTTGATACTAGTAAGAAAGTTGAGTTCACACTTGATTCTGTTTCAATAAAAAAATTGGCAGATAATGCCTTAGTTACAGTGGGAAAAGTTGAAAATAATACTCAACTTTATTCATTCTTCCATTTTGTGCCTCAATCTTCCTCTATAGCTTTGCTCTCACACACTGATTCAATGAGTAAGTTATGGCATGAGTGGTTTGGTCATCTAAACTACCACTATTTACAGTAGCTTAGTCAGTAGAAGATGGTTATAGGACTTCCATAGATTCAATTATTAGGGGGTGTATGTTATGGTTATGCCTAAGGAAAACATCAAAAGGATAAGTTTGATAAAGAAAATGCTTGGAGGGATACACAAGTCATCAAACTTGTTCATAGTGATTTAACAAGTCCATTACCTAATTTGTCTTTTATTAAAACTCTCTATGTTCTCACATTTATTGATGACTATTCCAGATATACTTGAGTTTATTTTTTAAAACTCAAGAGTGAAGTATTTGATAGATTTATAGAGTTTAAAGCTTTATCAGAGAAACAATATGGGAAGTATGCCAAGATCTTCCACAGAGATAATGAGAGGGAATGTGTGAGCAATAAGTTTGAACAATTTTGTGCTCTTGAAGGAATTGATCTTTAGCATTCAATTGAATACACACCTCAGTAGAATGGTTTAGTAGAGAGAAATAAAAAATTCTTAAAAGAGATGAAAAGTTATATGATTCATACAAAGTCATTAGTACTTGAGTACTGAGCAGAAGAAATTAATTATGTTGCATATATACAAAATAGAGTTCTACACAAAGCTTCAAAGGTGATAAAACCTCTTGAAGCTTGGTACAATAAGAAGCTAGATGTGCACTATTCTAGAGACTTCGAAAATCCAACATAGGCTCACATACCTTCAAATAAGCATTGTGCTTTAGAATTTTTTTTTGAACTTGTGTATTTGTGGGATATCCTGATGGTGTTAAGGGATATCAACTCATTGATCCAGGTTCACATGAACTTATTATAGTGAGAATTGTTTACTTTGAAGAAAGTCTTTCAGACTTGTCTTCTAACATTTCTCATTATTCTTCCTTAGAAGAATTAGACATCAGTGATGATGATACTCCTACTTCATCTATTCATAAGGATGATGAAGTAATACCTCCCTAGAATGGTTTAGTAGGTCATGTTCCTTTTCATCTAGATCATTACCTATTGATACCTTTGTGGGCTAAATAGACTTTGGCAGATGTAGACCCTCTTGTTAGGGATCCATCAGATAGAAGGAGAACATGGTCACAACATGATCTTCTGCATTCCTGAATTTCCATAGCTTTTGATCCACAATCTTTTTAGGAAGCCATAGGGATAGTTGAGTTGGATTCAACAATGGAAGAAGACTATGATTCATTGATTAGGAACAACACTTGAGATATGATTCCTTTTCCTAAGGGAAGAAAATTAGTATGATGTAGGTAGATATATCGAACTAAGTTTTTAGTGGATGAAAATATTGATAAGTATAAAGCACGCTTAGTGGCCAAAGCTTTTCCCTAAGTAGAAGACATTGAATATATAGAAATGTTTGCATCTATTGCTAAGATGAATTCCATTTGCTTGATACTATTTATTAGTGCAGCTCATGATTGGGTTATACATTAGATGGATGTAAAGAGTGCATTTTTTCACAAGGATATTCAAGAAGATATATACATACATATATATATATATATATATATATATGGATCATCCACAAGGGTTCATTTAGGGATTCTTCATTGATGTGCCACTTGTAGAAGTCTCTCTATGGTTTGAAGCAAGCCTTTAGGGTTTAGTATTCTAAGATGAACACATTTCTTCTTTCGATTGGATTCTCAAAATGTCACTCAAATTTGAATGTTTATATTATATAGCAAGATGATTCACTATTATACTTATTTCTCTATGTTGATGATCTCATTATTATAGGGAGTACAACATCCATCATCAATAGTGTTAAGACTGCACTTCATGACAGGTTTTCATGACAAACATGGGACTATTGCATTATTTGTTTGGGATTCGAATAGTAAAATATTTTTCTATGATTACACTTTCACAACCCAAGTATGCCATGGACTTGTTAGCTCAATTTCACATGGTTGATTGTAGGCCTACACCGACTCCTTTCTTATCTAGAGTTAGACTTGAGGTTCATTGTTTCACTCCCTTGATTAATGCCACATTGTATCACCAGCTTATAGGTATCCTCATCTATCTGACTCATACATGGTGTGACATTTCATATACAGTTAGTATGGTTTCACGTTTTATGTAGACACCATATGAACTTCATTGGAGAGCCACCAAGCATATTTTGAGCTACATTCAAGGTCCTATCAGATATGAGATTCACTATATAGTAGGTACAAGTTTAATCTTGGTAGGATACATAAATTCTAATTAGGTTGGTGATTATGATGATCATAAGTCCACTTCTAGTTATAGCTTTTACTTCAAATCTAGCCCTATTTATTGATAGAGTAAGAAAAGATATGCTATTACTCTGTTATCTATAGAGACTAAGTATCATGGCATTGTTAATGCCACTATTGAGGCTATTTAGCTTCAAAATATTCTCACTAAGCTTGGTGTTCCATTTTGGATGCCATCAGTCATCTACTGTGATAACCAAAGCACTATTCAAATCTTGAAGAATCTTGTTCATCATCAAAGAACCAAACACATAGAGATCCATATACACTTTATCAAGGAGCTGATTCAGGCGGAGATCATTGATCTTTAATATTGTCTTACAGAGGAGCAAAATGTATATATTTTCACCAAAATTTGACTGACAGCAAGTATCTTAACTTACGATCTCTTTTAGGGGTGCAGGACATCAGTTATTCAGGGGGGTCTCATAGACCTTCATTTTGAGTAGTTTTATTCCTTCAAGTTTTCTCCTTTCCTCATTTATTTCTATAGAGTACATAATATGGCTACACATTATTGGGACTCTTATCTACATAGCCCTACCTAAGCTTTGCTTATGGGGGGTGTTGGTGCATTTATTTTCTATATTATATTTATTAATTAGATTGGTGCACTAATTACTTATTGTAAATAGTTTATTGTGTTTATTAATAATTTGCACCAGATAGAATAAGCTTGCTTAAATAGTTGTCAACTTGGACACCTATTTCATTACAATGGAGTTCCACTCCACTATTCAGGGTTAGATAGGATAAGATTGATTAAGTAGTACTCAACTTGTGTTGATCATTTACACAAGTTGGACACCTATCTTGTTAGTATGGAGTTGCCCTCTACTATTCTTGTAGTCAGATATTAGTTAAACTACACATGTGTGAATTCACTGATATTTATCATATACGTCTTGATTTATATAAGAAATGGTTATTTGTGTATTCTACATGAGAATAATATTGAATTATCAGAGTAATTCATCATATTTGAGTTATTTATTCATTTATATTATTGTCTCAGATATACAGTTATTGTTTATTAGTATTATTGTTTTATCTTTTATTTAAGATTTTTATTATATTCATTAGACCCTGTAGATAATTCTAACAAAAACCATAATCACAAAATTTATGAGAAGTTCTTTGTTTACTCTATTTTTTTTGAGTTATTTTTTATTTAGTTTTACTTGATTTATGCTATCAAATCTTGGCAAATATTTACCAATCACTTTTGACAATAAATTATATTTCTAAACTTTCATTTTTATTATATTTATTTTTTAAATAATTAATTAAATTTGATTTAATATTTTATGCATTATAAACTTGTGGGGAAGGGATGGAGGCCTTGAGTCAACGGAAGATTATTCTAGGTATAGTCACCAATTCAACCCAACTTCACCAACCGACCCCTTCTCTAAAGAAACTTTAGAGGAAGTTGGTAAAGCCCATTAAATGTTTATGAAAATATGTATTTCCATTTATTCATTACATTTCATTATGAAATTGAGGTGTAGATTAGAATTGACATTAATGTTCAATCTTGTCTTTACAATTAATAATTAATTATTGTAATATAATATAAAAATCAACTTTTATGTGAAAAAATTTATTTTGGTGTATGTCATCCTATATTAATATGAAGAGAGAGAATATAAAAATATTTTATTAATCCCACTAAAATTATTAATATTTATTGTGAACGAATCTATTATAATCACTTATCTTTATTATTTTCATGAAAATTTGTTCAATTAATAGAAATGACTTATTTTCTTATATTATTAAGTTTCAACAATAATTTTAAAATATTATATTAAAAAAAAATAATAAATTGATTTATTTATTTGATGTTCATTGGCTTTTGATAGCTCTCCTTAACATCTATAAAATTATGTTATTGATTTAGAGTGGAAAAGAAGGTTTCATATTAGATTACCAAACCCTATTTTTAGATGGTAAATTTTCATTTTGTACCAAAATCCTTATGGCCACTCATGTTTATGTTTATAGACAATTAAAATTAGACACTTTATGTCAATTTTAATTACATTTTCTATTAAAAAATTCAACCTTACCAAAATCACTATTCCTTTAATTATTGATTAATCCCATTTAATCAAACATAATCATTCCTCTAATAGGAAAATTCATGGATTTATAATTATCTTATTTTTATAAATTCAAAATTAGAATATTGCCTCATAAATAAATGACATAATAAGACAAAATGTGTAATCAAAAAAAAGTTATGACATATTTCACACTTTACTTACACACTCAAGACAAGTTCTTACACCTTACTTACACACATAAAATGGTCATCATTTGAATATCTTACACCTCTCTTACATATTTCATCCTTTTTATTCCACACTCCATCTTTATCATTTATGAGAATGGAGGACTATTCTTAGGCCCTTGATCTTCATCTCTAGATGAAAAATTCACCATCATCTACCAAATATTTAAATGAAAGTGTCTACAAACTCTTTCACAATGATCAAGTAAGGTAATGAAGCTCTTCCAAATCTTAAACTCATCACTTCAACCAATTCTCATGCCAAAGTCAAGCTAAACCAAGAATCAAGTGCAGACAAAGAAAGGTGTTTCTCATGCACAAAATCAAGCATTATCAAAGACTTCATAGCCTACAAGTGTTGGAAATATTGTCATTGATGTCAGAGGTTTAGTATTATTGGTGATAAAGGCCCCATTAAATTTAATGTTGTTTATATTGGCTAATATGAGTTAATATTTATTTAATAGTAACAAATATATTTTTAGTTGCATATGAGACAAAATAAGGGTCCATGGAGAAGTCGAAGAGTCATGGGATAAAGAGAAAAGAAGGATGGGATGCATTTTCCCATGAAAGTCATCTTGGTTAATACCAAGAGTCACCAAGTGAAGACAGAAGAATAAAGGGTGAATTTCTCATGAAGGGACACTTTAAGGAATACGAAAAGTCACCAAAGATAAAGACAAAAGTGGGAAGGACATTTATGGTCATGAAGGGTCACCACATGACTTTTCAAATGCTTGGATATGAAGGGTCATCCAAGATTGACGCCATTTTCAATGAGGATTGAAGGGTCACAAAGGGGGAAGGCCAAAGGTCATTTGGAAAGCTATAAATAAAGGCTTGAGTATCCATTTGTAATATGGATGTGAGAGGTTGATTTGATATTGTGATATCTAGCTTAGAAGAGCAATTATGAGAGATGAATATGATTTGTATTTGTTATATCTAGCTTAGAAGAGTAGAGGTGAGAGAGAGAGAGAGAAGATGTTGTATTGATATATCATTTGTTGAGATAGCAACATTGAGAGATAGGTGTGTGGTATACACAAAGGGGTTGGTGCTCCTATGGGTAAGCACTCACGAATTGTTGCTGAGTTGGTGCTTGGCAAAGGGGTTGGTGCTCCTGTGGGTTGGTGCTCAGCAAAGGGGTTGGTGCTCTTGTGGGTTGGTGCTCAGCAAAGGGGTTTGAAGCTCCTATGGGTTGGTGGTCACGAATTATAGCTGAGGTTTGTACTTGGAAAAGGGGTATGGTGTTCCTATGGGGTTATTCTCATGAATATATTTGAGATTGATTCTCTATGGTTTTTCCCACATTGGGTTTCCATGTTATATCTGGTGTCTCTCTCTGTCTTGTGTGATGTTTATTGTTTGAGTTTTATTGCATATCTTGAATGATTGATTAAGTGGAATTTGGTTAAAAGAAATATTTATAAGATATATAATATATTGATTCACCCCCCTATCAGTATATTCTATGCTTAACAATTGGTATCAGAGCATGTTCCTTTTTGAAAAGTTTGACAACTTGAAGGTAGATCGGGAAAGCACGATGGCTGGGTCACAGGAAGGATTTTATACAAATAAGGAACCTTTGTTTGATGGAACGAATTATGATTTTTGGAGCATGAGAATGAAGGTTTATTTGATGGCCCTTGGATTTGACATATGGAAATCAGTGGTAGAGGAATATGAAGAGCCATAGACATCTACAATTACTCCAGCAGAAAAGAAGGCAAGTGAATGTAATGCTAAAGCTTTAAATGCTTTTTTATGTGGTTTATGTGAATCTAAATTTGTTAAAGTTATGCATTGTAAATCTGCTCATGAAACTTGGGTAAAACTTGAGAATATTTACAAAGGTGATGGAAAGGTTTAGCAAGCTAAATTGCAGACTTTTAGAAGGCAATTTGAAAGTTTGAAGATGGAAGAAGAAGAAGATATAGCAAGTTATCTCTTACAAGTTGATCAAATAGTAAATCAGATTCAAGGTCTTGGAGAAACATTGGAAGAGTCAATGGTGGTGCAAAAGGTTTTGAGATCTCTACCAATGAGATATGATGCAAAGGTTTCTGCAATCGAGGAGATGAAGAATTTAGTCAAGCTAAAGATGGATGAGCTTCATGGTATTCTCATGGCATATGAGATGCAGACAGAACAAGATTAACCCTCAAAGAGAGAAGCAGCTTTTAAGACATCAAATAAGGATAAAGCTAAGATTAAAGAATCAAGTGATAGTTCCAATGATGATGAAGATGACAATGAAGCACTTTTCATTCATAGGCCAAAAAGAGGAACAGGTAAATATCAAGGTAAATTATCTTTTAAATGTTTTAATTGTGGGAAGATTGGACATTTTTTAGTTAGATGCCCAAATAAAGTTACAGATGAAGAAGAAGAAAATCCTACATAAAAGAAGAATTTCAAAGGCAAATCTAAGATGGGATTCGAGAAGAAGAGCTTGTATTCTAAAGATCCTAGCTCACGTGAAGATAGTGGAGTCAGTGATTCAGAAGAAGAAGAGATTCTATTCATGGCCATACATGATGATCAAGAAGAAGAAGAGGAGGAAGCTGAAGTAGATATGGAAGGAGAACTCAATTGTGCCCTAGAAGAGTTAGAAGCTGTTCAGAAGAAGAATCAAAGGTTAAAGCACCAGATCAAGAAAAATGAACAAGAGTCAAAGGAAATGATTGAAGATCTACAAGCACACTTTGAAGAAGCCAAGAAGAATGAAGATCTCACAACATAGTTGGAAATAGCAAGAAAAGATTTTGAAAGGTATGTTATTGAAATTGCCTCTTTAAAAGAAGATATTAAGAAAGCAGTCAATGATAAAGCAGTCAGTGATTCAAAATTTGAAGATAGCACTAACATGCTGAATAAGATATTGGAAAGTCAAAAAGCATATTCAGATAAAATAGGGATCAGATTTGAAAAGAAAAAGAGCTATGTTGAAGCTCTGACACAAGAGGAAATAGAAAGGGGAGAAGTGAAGAATATAGAGGACATTCCAAATAGAGAAGACTGGAAGGAACAAAGCTACAAAAGGCAATCAGGTCAGAGATATACAAATAGGTCTTATTTTTATGGCTATTATTTTTATTGTAATGGATATGGTCACAAGAAAGTAGAATGTAGAAAAAGAGCTAAAAATTTTAGAAATAAGGAGAAGGAAGTCAAGTAGAGTCAAGTAGAAGCCACAACTCTTTTTCTCCTCTATCAAGCTTTAATGAAGATACCATAGTATGCTACAAGTGCAACAACTTTGGACACATAGCTCGGTATTGTAGAAGCGTGTTCGAGTCAGTCAAGAATGATCAGAGGTTCAAAGCTCCATTCATCAAGAAGAAGGATCAGAGTTTCAAAGCTCCATTCATCAGGGAGAAGGTTTAGACATGTTCATGGTAGAAGAAACAACATGAATATTTTATGATGGTGCAGACAGCTCTACATGTGGGAGGTAAAGATCAGCCATAGTTAATTGATAGCAGATGTTTGAGGCATATGACAGGTGATAAAAGTCAGGTCATTTATCTAAAGAAGATAAATGGTGGTACATTGAGATTCAGAGATAAAACCACTGCTAGGATATCCAAAAAAGGTACTTTGATTTTGGATTATGGTAGAACTAAGACTAAAAATGTTTTGTATGTAAAAGGTCTTAAGCATAATCTGTTGAGTTTTAGTCAAATTTGTGATCAAGGATACACATTAAGGTTTCTTGCTGAAGGTTGTGAGATTAAAATAAAAGATTCAAATGATTTGATTGCAGATGTTCAAAGGACAGGGAAAAGTGTGTATGTATTGTCAGATATCTTCTCAAAGGCATGACCAAAGGATACATTCAAATATAGGTTTGAGGAGTTGGGAGTAATTTCTATTACTTGCTGCCATTGATGTTCAGCATCAAGTGAGGGGGAGCTAAGTGTTAGCTCCATGTAAGCCCTTTGCCATTGATGTCAAAGGGGGAGAAAATAGGTACAGGGAATAGGTACAGGTTGCTACAGTAGGGGGAGTTACTGTATTTTTTTAGATGATAGTATGTGTAGGTGATAGGATGTGGTAGTTTCAGGATTGAGGTTGCCATCAATGACAAAGGGGGAGATTGTTGGAAATATTTTCATTGATGTCAAAGGTTTAGTATTATTGGTGATAAAGGCCCCATTGCATTTAATGTTTTTTATCTTGGCTAATATGAGTTAATATTTATTTAATATTAACGAATATATTTTTGGTTGCATATGAGACAAAATAAGGGTCCATGGAGAAGTCGAAGATTCACGGGATAAAGACAAAAGAAGGATGGGATGCATTTTCCCATGAAGAGTCATCTTGGGGAATACCAAGAGTCACCAAGTGAAGACAAAAGAGTAAAGGGTAAATTTCTCATGAAGGGACACTTTAAGGAATACGAAAAGTCACCAAAGATAAGGACAAAAGTGGGAAGGACGTTTTTGGTCATGAAGGGTCACCACATGACTTTTCAAATGCTTGGATATGAAGGGTCATCCAATATTAGAACCATTTCCAATGATGATTGAAGGGTCACAAAGGGGGAAGGCCAAAGGTCATTTGGAAAGCTATAAATAAAGGCTTGAGTATCCATTTGTAATATGGATGTGAGAGGTTGATTTGATATTGTGATATCTAGCTTAGAAGAGAAATTATGAAATATGAATATGATTTGTATTTGTTATATCTAGCTTAGAAGAGCAAAGGTGAGACAGAGGAAGAAGATGTTGTATTGATCTATCATTTGTTGAGATATCAACATTGAGAGATAGGTGTGTGGTATACACAAAGGGGTTGGTGCTCCTATGGGTTGGTGCTCATGAATTGTTGCTGAGTTAGTGCTTGGCAAAGGGGTTGGTGCTCCTATGGGTTGGTGCTCATGAATTTTTGTTGGGTTGGTGCTCGGCAAAGGGGTTAGTGCTCTTGTGGGTTGGTGCTCACAAATAGGTGCTAGGTTGGTGCTCGACAAAGGGGTTTGAAGCTCCTGTGGGTTGGTGCTCATGAATTATATCTGAGGTTTATACTTGGCAAAGGGGTATGGTGCTCCTGTGGGGTTGTTCTCATGAATATATTTGAGATTGATTCTCTGTGGTTTTTACCACATTGGGTTTCCACATTATATCTGGTGTCTCTCTCTGTTTTGTGTGATGTTTATTGTTTAAGTTTTATTGCATATCTTGAATGATTGATTAAGTGGAATTTGGTTGAAGGAAAGATTTATAAGATATATAATATACTGATTCACCCCCCCTCTCAGTATATTCTATGCTTAACAACAAGCCAAGCTCAACCTCTTAAGACTGGTTCTCAAGAAAATATTCTAATGAGGTATAAACATTTATTTGTGTCTTCTAATGTTCATTTCTTGTTTATTTTCCATATATCTCAACCTATGGATTAGGCTTGAGATATTAGTTCTTCAAGTTTATTTTAATTTTTTTCACTAATGGATTGGCTAACCTCTCTTGGATATCTAGTCTATAATTTTTACTACTCATGTTGGATCCCCTCCAAAGACTTGGTTTGAGTTTACTACCATAACATGAGAAGTCCATCATTAGGCCATCATTATGGAGATCCCCTATGCAAGTGGTGGTCAATTTTTTTATCTTTTTTAACTTGCCTTCTAGTTGGGGTATCATTGTTTCTTTTCTCCCCTCTCAAATTAGTTAAGATTACTTTGTGGTGGTGAATCCTCCTTTAAGTGAGTCTTTCATTTGGAGTGTTATCATCTCAAGGATGATCCACCTCCACCTCCTTCTATCGGTGCTCCTTATGCTTAAATTTTTGTGTTTTATTATATATTTTTACGTAAAATTGTGATCTTTGGGTTGCTATGTGTAGACAATATTTTTTTATTTTGAGTCATGTCATTTTGTTGGCATGGACTTTGGGCCATGTATACCAACTGACTGCTTTGTTCTTGAAACCATCCTTGTCTTACTATTTATTATTAATAGTAGATATAGTGATGTGTTCTAATAATAATGTAAGTATTGAGTGAGTAGGCTAGCATTTTATTTTACCATACTAAAATGTGATTGGTCAATCAAGAAAAAGTGTGTCAACTTTATAAATATTTCAACCTATGAATGTAGTGTCCCTTTAAATTATATCTTGTATGGTCTAAAATCTTGAAAGAGGTAACTAGTAACCATTTAGTGGTCATAAAGTTAATCATCATTTAAGAACATTTCTATAAAATATAAAATTCATTGTGAGGAAACAACGTGAGTAAAAATCCAAAGGTCAGAGGAATTAGAGCGTGTGCCCTACCTTTCATTCATGAGATGTATATACATCATTAGCTTGATCCTCTCAATTATTTTTCCTCCATGAGGCCTATTCTAGACCTTATGTATATATCACTCTATGCAAATATAAACACACTCATGCCTTCTGCACATTATGTTCCACAATACATATGTGTTAGAAAAGTATTTAGACTAATCAAATCCAAATCCTATAGTTTTTTAATGGATTAAATGTTTAAAAGAGGGAATATATATAATTTGACAAATGTTGGAAATTGATAAGACATGGGTATTGAATGAATGATAATGAGGTGTAAATCTTGGAACACTGTTCTTGCTCAAATATGATTAAGAATCCATGGACCTTGTTTTGACATGGTCTTGGGGACCATAAGTAGAGCACATGTGATCTTTTTTTCATATGGTCTCAAATATATTAAATGTCATAATAAATAGTTTTTTTTTATCACATGATTGGAGTCATTAATTGACTTGACTTGGATGTAATATGGGCCATACATTACTAAGACTTCTAATTGAAATGTCTATGCATTTCATTTTATTTGATGGAATTGACTTTACTTGGTATAATAAAATTGATGTAATTGACTTAACTTCATGTAATATGGCCCATAAATTGTTAAGACTTATGAATGAAATGTTGATGTCTTTCATTTTCTGCATCATTGCCAATTGAAATGTCATGAAATCATGAAGACTTCAACCCTATGAAAAGAAGAAAATGGGTGACATCCACATGCAGTGATATATACACAAGGTATAAAATAGGCCTCGTAGAGGAAAATTAATTGTGACGATCAAACTAATGACATATATAAATCCAATTAATGAAAGGTAAGTTAGTTGTTATGATTCCTCTGACCCTTGGATTTTTAATCTTGGTTTCTATTTACCTATAATTTTATGTTTATATAAGTGTTCTAAAATGATGATTAGCTTTATGATAACTAAATAGTTACTAGTTTTATTCTGTACTCCAAATAGGTATACCTTATAGAGTTTGGACCATACTGAAAATACTCTAAAGGTGTACTCCATTCATGTGTGGAAAACCTTATAAATTTGTCACATTTGTTATTGATAGACTTATCACATTTTATTGTGGTGACTTTCAACATCTACATGTTCACTCACTACTTACATTACTATTGAAATGCATCACTATATTTATTATTAATCAAAAATAATAAAAATATAAGAATTGTTATAACAATAAAGCGGTTGGTTTGTATGAATGAATCTAACTCCTCATTAGTGAGAGAACACAACTCAAATCAAAAAATTGTCAGCTACACATGATAACCTAGAGATCACAAGGTTACACTAGAAAATTAAAAAAATAAAAATCTCTAGTTACACACAAATTTGGTTGGTTGGTATTTTAGGAAGCATCCCCTCAATATTCTCATTGATTCTATAAATACACATAACATCATTGATCATACACTAGCCAAACATGTTGATTGTTATGTTTATCCTTGTTCAATTTTTGAAGTTATGATTGCCAATGAAGGAACATTACCTTTTAAGGGAAAATGTTGTAATGTCTACATTTTAATGGGGGATTATAATTTGAAATCAAACATGTTTGTTCTGCCTATATGAAGTTTGGACATAGTTTTAGGAGCAAAGTGAATACGGACACTAGGCCCTTTTCCTATGGTAATTTTCAAAGATAAGGATGCAATTCACTGATAAGGACTAACAACACACATTAAGAGGCCTCACACCAAGATCTGAAAGTATCATTAACTCTCATTGCATGGAAATTTTTCTAAAAAAGGATCTTATGGGATTGTTTCCCAACTTTACACCATCAAATTCAATGAATCCATAGATTCAAACTAACCACCATAATTGTAGGAAATCTTGTCAAAGCATGTAATTATTTTTGAGGAACCTAAAGGGTTACCCCCATAATGTCTTAAAGATAATGTGATTGAGATGATTTTAGGAAGTGTACCTCCAAATATTTTCCCTTGTTGATATTAATTTCTACAAAATAATGAAATAAAAATAAGGTGCAAGACTTATTGTAAGTTTAAGCCATCAGGCCTAGCATTAATTCTTACTCTTATCCTATATTTTTGGTACAAAAAAAATATGGGTCTTGGCACCGTTATATTGACATTCATTGTTGGACCCTAAATTTTGTATTGATTTATTATAAGTACTTTTTGGAAACAACATGGAAGATAGAGGCATGAAAGTGAGACAAAAAATGGGAGAGACATGGGACGGAAGGCCTTGAAATGGGAGAATCAAGTCATGAGGAACAAGGATGTAGAAAACAAAGAGGAACCAAGGATGCAATACTTAGATGATAACGTATGACTTGGACTAGGGTGTAGAAAGTAGAGATGGTTAGGAAGCAGTTCATGTGAGCATCAGAGGATAATAGTCAAGCATGAATCTAACACTGATTCATGAGAAGATAGGAGAATGAAAACAAATATCTAGCATAGAAAGGGTATATAGGGGATCGGTCATTGATAAGTCATCATTTTCATATTAATATTGTAACAAAATAGTTAGGGTAAAACCACATACAAATACCCCCTAGTTTTACATAGGAAGGTAATTGGTAATTATAATCTTGAGCTTAGTCATGACCTTGATATGCATTATGACCTATGTATGGTGATCTTGATATGTAATGAGATAAAATACTTGTGATGTTGAAATACATTTTGTAATATTGCTATGAAATTAATTGTACTACTCTTCATTTTCTCAATTTTCACCTATCATTTTTTGTGATGAATAATTTAAGTATGGAATGAGATAATTATTAGGATTAGCTATACTATGATTTTTATGGTTAGAACTATGTGCCTGTTTAAGCACCCTAGTATAGAGATCAATTCATACACCACTTCAAAATAGAACCAATGGGAATAGATCTTAAACCATGTGTTTTGGGTGAGTGTGCAATATCATTTCTCGTGTGAGATGTCAGTGCACTAGCTTATTTGACTACTTATTCTTTTAGGTGTGAAACTAGGATAATTGATGATAAACTAAAGGAAAATATCCCAACATTTTGGTTTTGTTATCAGGACCTATTTCACTTGTTAGCATGATGGTATAATAATGCTTAAGTGAATTTCTTTGGAGAATATCGAGCATTAAATTGGTACAGTATAAGAAAACTTTGCACTAAATTATCTTGAACTAGGATTTTCTACATGTACATGGGTAGAGAAACATGTATATGATTCTTTGTATGAAACATTATTTATAAAATTACTTGACCACTTACATGCTTAGATTTAAACATATGCAAAAAACCATTGAAGAAATTATAGGTGGAAGGCTTCCCGGTCAGTAAAGCTTCATATTGTCTTGGCCAAGTTGGAAACTTTGTGGACACGAGTAGTAGACATGCAATGAAAGGGAATGCAAAAAAATTATATTTTGGAATACACTGTCTCCTTATATTCTTGCCTCGAAGATGCATGTTTCAACTGTTAGGATCTTAGAGTACAATTGATTACTTTTGTATAAGCAACTAAACACAGAATTGAAACCAAAAGTAATAAGTAACTAGAAATTAGAAACAACAAATAATAGGAGATACAAGAAACAACCAATCTTGTATTAAACTCTTTCAAAAATAAATACAATGAAGAAATCTCTCTCTCCTCACACCTCGAAGATGTATATTAATTATCCCTCAAGAGTTCTCTCTCTCTCCATCAATTACAATCAACTCAATTACTGAGTTGTCTACATGCTATGGGGATATAACCCTACTATATAGTATACTACAACACTAGGGTTCATGTGCCATGCATTCTCCACCCTTAGATCCACCTCTTAAATCAAAGGCTAAAATTCGTTTGTCTAAAAATTGTAATTCTAGAAACGTACAGAAGTCAGTGTCAGTCTGAAGATGATCAATGTTGATCGACCCCTAACCAATGTCGGTTAGTTCTGACTGATGCTAGTTACTGTGTAAGCCCAACAACCTCCACATTAGCTCATTAGTGAAGATTTTAGCTCCACAACTCAACAATCTCCCACTTAGAGATAAACAGCTGCACTTGTACCTATACAACAACAACCTCTAAACATCTATGGCTTATTTCTTCCTCTTCAAGTTCAATCTTGAAGACCAACAAAAGTTGAATGAAGATTCAAATTCTTCTTTGTTACCGACATTGTTAACATATTAGTAGGGTTCTTATCCATATGGATCTTTTCCAGCTTCAACTATCCATCCTCCAATACCTGTCTAATGAAGTGGTACCTAAGTTGTTTGGTTCTTGAATGAAAGGCTGAATTCTTTGCCAAATGAATTGCACTTTGACTATCACTATACAATCTACAACTCTCTTGCTCCTTTCCCAACTCTTCCATGAACTGAGTCATCCAAATCATTTCCTTGCTAGCCTCTATGACTGCAATGTATTTTGCCTCTGTATTAGACAAGGCAACAACCTTCTACAACTTTGAAATCTAGCTAACTGCCATTCCACCAACAGTGAACACATATCCTGTGGTGCTTCTCCTACCATCCAAGTCACCTACCATATCCGAATCTACATACCCATGTAGAGAAGTGTTTGACCCTCCATAGCATAAAGGCCTATTGCTAGTCCCTCTTAGATATCTGAGAATCCATTGAACTACTTTTCAGTGTTCCTTTCTTGGATTGGTCATAAACTTGCTAACAGCTCCCACTGCTTGGGCAATATCTAGTCTAGTACATACCATTACATACATCAAGATCTCAACTACTGAAGCATATGGAACTCTACTCATGTACTCAACCTCATCATGTGATTTAGGAAACTGTTCTTTGCTCAACTTGAAGTGTCCAGCCATAGGTGTGCTTACCAATTTTGCATCCTACATATTGAACCTCTCCAACACCTTATTCACATAATCCTCTTTAGACAAAATCAAACTGTGATTTTTCTTGTCTCTCTTAATACTCATGCCAAAGATTTTCTTTGCTGCTCTTAAATCCTTCATGGCAAATGTGTGAGCTAATTTTACCTTAAGCTTAGTAATTTCTTGCATGTGTGAACCTGCAACAAGCATATCATATACATATAGTAACAGGATAATATAACGACCATTATCCAATCTGTTAAAATAAACACAATGGTTAGATTGACATTTACTAAAGCCATGCTCTGTCATAAACCTGTCAAACCTCAAATACCATTGTCTTGGAGCTTGCTTAAGACCATATAATCTTTTCTTCAACCTGCACACAAGTTTCTCCTTACCTTTGACCTCAAAACCTTTCGACTGATCCATATATATCTCTTCATCCAAATATCCATGAAAAAATGCTATCTTAACATCAAGCTGCTCAAGATGCAAATCCTCAATAACAACTAAAGACAATACAGTCTGAATAGAAGTCATCTTTACCACAGAAGAAAAAATTTCACCAAAATCAATACCTGGTTTCTGTGCAAGTCCCTTTACTACCAACATGGCCTTATGTCTCAATTGTCCATTATCTCCTTCCTTTAACCTGTATACCCATTTGTTTTTTAGTGATATATTTTTGGCTGGCAACTCAACCAAATCCCATGTATGGTTCTCTTCTAAGGAATCAATTTCCTCATTCATGCCATGCTCCCACTGTTTCCTGGATTCTACCTATATTGCCTCATCAAAACTTTATGGTTCTCCACCATTAGTGAGTAACAAGTAGTATAAAGAAGGGGAATAATGAATTGGAGGTTTACTTACCCTTTTATACCTCCTTATGGGCATTTGAGACTCATTTATAGCTTGCTGTCCACCCAAATTTTCTTTTGACAGTGACCGATCCCGATCATCTCTGATTGATGTCAGTTTGCACCTGACCGATGTCAATTCCTCCTAATCGATGCTGATTTCCACCTAATCGACATCAGTTTCCACCTGACCGATGTCGATTTCCACCTTATCATAGTCAATCTCTATGTTTTTTATGAGTGATGATTTTTACCTACAAGCTCATTTTGGATCATAACCTCTTCCAAATCAAGATTGCCCTACTCAGAATTATTTTGCCTCTTGAGCTGATCACTGTACATCACCTTCTCATTGAAAACTATATCACAGCTTCTAATAATTTTTTTAGTTTCTAAATTCCACAATCAGAATCTGAAATCTCCAAAACCATAACCAATGAAAGTGCACCACATAAATTTAGCATCCAGCTTCTTTCTATTTTCTTTATCAATGTGAACAAAAGCTTCAGAACCAAAAAATCTAAGAAATGAAAGATCTACCTTTTTACCTATCCAAGCCTTTTCTGGAATTCCACCATCTAGTGTAGTAGAAGGTCCTTTGTTAATCAGGTAAACCACAGTATCTACAGCTTTTGCCCAAAACTATAAGGGCAAACCAGCATGCAACCTCATACTCTGTGCATGCTCCATTATTGTTCTATTCATCCTTTCAGCAACTCCATTTTGCTAAGGTGTCCTTGGAATCATCCTTTCCCTACGTATTCCACTCATAGAATAGTAACTGTTGAATTTATTGCTGTAGTACTCACCACCATTGTCAGATCTAAGGCACTTCAATCTCAAACCTGTTTCATTCTCAACCAAATCTTTTCATTTCTTAAATGTGTCAAAAACATCAGATTTCCTCTTTATGCAATAAACCCATACCTTTCTTGTAGCATCATCAATGAAATAAACATAATACTATGATCCTCCAATAGAAGCTACCTAAGTTGGTCCCCACACGTCTGTGTGAACAAGCTCCAACTTGTGCTTCTTCTTTGTTGACCCAGTTTTGAGAAACCTCACTTTATTCTGTTTCCCAAAAATACAATGCTCATAGAAATCTAGATATATGCTTTTCAAATTTGAAAGCTTACATTTTAACTTAAGAACATTCATTCCCTTCTCACTCATGTGACCAAGCCTATAGTGCCACAACTTTGCATCTACATCTAAAGTAGATAAAACAGAAGGAGAATAATCAGTAATACAAGTAGATAGATAAAGTGTACCTACTCTCTTACCTCTTGATAATACAAGTGTACCCTTGGAAGCTTTCCAAGATTTAGCTATGAGAGTTACTGTGCAACCCTCATCACCCAACTTTCTTATAGAAATCAGATTCCTCTTCATGATGGTTACATGCATGACATCCTTCAACACCCATGTGTTGCCATTTTGCAATTTCAGCTGCACTTTTCCTTTGCCAATAATTTTACAAGGCTCATCATCCCCTAAATAAACTTTTCCAAAATCTCCATGGACATAATCATTGAAAAATTCTCTATTTGGGGTTACATGGAAATAGGCACCAGAATCTAAAACCCATGATTCTACTTTATTATCCAAAGAATATATAAGAGCATCTTGTGCAACAATACCTGTAACTTTTGCTTCTGTATTACCTTCATGCTAATTTTATTTGTTATCCTTCAACCAATAATCTTTCTTTGCATGCCCTTTCTTTCCATAATTCCAATAGGTTATTCTTCCATTTCTGGATTTGGATCTACTTCCCATTTTTGACCTTGATTTCCCTTGCTTTCCCTTCTCTCTTTGCCTTCCCCTACTTTCAACACTTAAAGCATTACATGATGTTTCCCCTATGCTTTTTATACAAATTTATTGATTCAAGATTACACTAACAACATCATCAACTTTCAAGATATTTGAAGCAGATGTAGTATTACTAATTGCCATTACAAAACTATGCCAACTTTCAGGTAAAGAGCATAAGATTAAGAGAGCCTTAATTTCATCATCAAAAACTAGTTTGATTAAATTTAACTGATTTACTATTGTATGAAAATCATTAAGATGACTAAATATAGATCCACCTTCCTACATTTGCAAATTAAATAATTGATTCATAAGATATACCTTATTCGAAGCTGAGGGTTTTTCATATAAATTTGCCAAAGTATCCATTAACTCTACCGTTGTATTTGCCTATGATAAGTTGAAAAATAAAGAAGCTGCCAGGCTCAACCTTATAGATCCAAGAGCCTTTCTATCAAGAACATTCCATTCTTCATCTTCCATATCTGTGGGCTTCCTTGAAACCCCACCCAATGGTAAATACAGATCTTTCTAATACAGATAATCTTCAATCTGCATCCTCCTTAATTGATAATTCTTGCCATTGAATTTCTCCATTCTTAGTTTACTTTCTTTTGCCATTGCTTTGCTCCCACTCAATAAGAAACCCCTGTGAGTAAATTATGTAATCAACAAACACTAACATGCTCTGATACCAATTGTTAGGATCTTAGAGTAAAATTGATTGCTTTTGTATAAGCAACTAAACACAGAATTGATACCAAAAGTAATAAGTAACTAAAAATCAGAAACAACAAATAATAAGAGATACAAGAAACAACCAATCTTGTATTAAACTCTTCCAGAAGTAAATACAATGAAGAAATCTCTCTCTCCTCACACCTTGTAGATGTACAGTAATTCTCCCTCAAGATTTCTCTCTCTCTCCATCAATTACAATCAACTCAATTACTGAGTTGTCTACATGTTACGAGGATCTAACCCTACTATATATATACTACAAGACTAGGGTTCATGAGCCATGCATTTGCCACCCTTAGATCCACCTCTTAAATCAAAGGCTCAAATCTATTTTTCTAAAAATAGTAATTGTAGAAATGCACAAAAGTCGGTGTCGGTCTGAAGATGACCAATGCCGACCGACCCCTAACCGATGTCGATTGCTTCTGATCGATGCCATTTGACCCCTAACCGATGTCGGTTGGTTCTGATAGATGCCAGTTACTGTGTAAGCCCAACAACCTCCACATTAGCTCATTAGTGAAGCTTTTAGGTCCACAAGTCAACATCAACTTCTTAAGAGAGCTACACATAAGTTATATCAAACAATTCAATTTAGTGAATAAAAAACTTATGGTTGATTATGGGCTTGAGAACTTTCCTATGGACAACTAAACTCTATCACACATGAGCATTGTGATTGGTGGGGAAATATAGGGGTATACATTGGTATGAGATTGGGAGTTTATTATGGAATTTAGGTAGTGGGAATTATGAGAGTAAAAATATGATGAGTCAAATCATAGGGATATGAGAGGGAATGATCCCAAGGGTAAACAAGAGGATATTGGAAGTTCCATGGGAATTTGTAGGAGAGTAGAAAGGCATAATGAGTACCCCCTGACCATGAGTGTGTGTCCTTTAATGTTTTAGGTATGCACAAAATAAGCAAGATAAGTACTAATAACATAACCCAATCCAGATAGACCCAATTCCCCCACCACAGTGCACACTTATTCATTTAAGTTTGACAAAATTTTAGTAAGAAATTGGGATATTGAGAATGAAGAATCTAAATCTCAACCAGTAGAGGAATCTTGAGGAGTGCAAGTTTAACATAGTAATTTACCTTTAAAATTTACTTTTCCATTGCAAGTATGACATATGGCTCACCTTGGAATTAAAATTGGATGTAATATAAATAATGGGCAAACTAAAGGCCCAACCATATCAAATCAACCTTCCTCAGCAACTACTATTTTGGTGCACCTAATATTGTAGGAAGTGTGGTAAAAAGTACTTACAGTGGTTATATTGGAGGAGGATTAGGGGTTAGTGTTGGAGGCACTAGCAGACCTTCACCAATGCGTTTAGGAGGGATTATATTAGAACCACAACAAGGTCCACTACAACCACCAAGTGTACCTATGGTATACTATGAGATGATGCTTTATATCCCTAAATATTAAGATGTTGAAAATGTGACGAAACATGTTCATAAGTGTGAACTCATTTGGTGAATGTGGGTTATCACTTATCTAGAATGAAAGGCTACTCAATTTTCCACTATTTTATTGGATCACATGCACAAATGGTATCATAAATCTGACCCCCAAAATGTTGTGAATTATGAATTATTGAAAACTGCTTTTCTCCAAGAGTTTGACATCCCATGGTTTGAGTAACAAAGTCTCACTGCCCTAAAGGATACCAAAAAAATTAAATTAAGAGTGTGTGATATTATGATGCACATTTCAAAATTCTTCTTTTAAAACTATCATTTGGGATTAACTCGACATAACATACTCAATGGTTTGTGGGAGGCCTGTTACTTCCTTTTCATTGAGCTCTATCCCAAAAGACCTTAACCAACCTATGTGAGGCACTAGAAGCCACTCTTCACACCAAAGTTGTGAGAAGTATAGATATGGGGATTAGGCCCTTCATGGAGGCTTATATTACTACTATATCTTATCAACTAGAGAAGCTAACGACCAATAATTCTCAAGAGATGCATAATAGCCTATTGTGTGCTGATTATGAAGTTGAAGGTCTTAATAGGAAAACTATCCTCAAAGGAATGTTTGAATCATAAAAAAATAGTCTTGTGAGATCTCTAAGAGGATCATGATGTAACAATTTATCCTTTTATATAGCACACTACCCAAGATAAAGTATCACTATACTATAAAATATGTGATGCATACACACATGATACTAATGATTGTTGAGTCATCATGAATCATGCATAAGAGGAAACCACTAAACTTATGTTGCTAATAATCAATATTCTAGGAGAGATTGATATTTATGGGGTCGAGGCAATGGTAATGGATCTAGGGGTGGTCATTTTTCACCTAGGACCTATTACAAGTATGGATCTGTAGATCACTACCAGCATGACTTCTTAGTTTACCCAACTTGCACCTTTTGTAAGAGTGAGCATCATATGGAAGAATGCCCTGACTTATATGTGGATATCACAAAGGAATGTAATGATAAGGGAACTATAATGATTCATTTTGTAAAAAATCCAAGTGCTCAGTGGAGACAATGCCCTACCAACCCACTAGTTGGACCTAAGGTCAATATTATGACACAGAGTGGTGCTCATTCTCAACCAGGTTCAAATCCACCTACGGAGAAGGTTTAGTGTGAAGAACCTCGTGCTCAACACTATCTCAATGATAAAAAATTAAAATAAGTGTTATTTGACATGATGACCTTACTACATGAACTACAAGGCAAAATTGAGTTTTTGAAGGAGAAGGATACTGCCATGTGTGCTAAGACGCAAATAGAGATTATCTTAATAGACTCTAGGCAAGATGAATTTTAGGAACTCTATAAACTTCTTCTTATTAAGGACATCATCTCACTCCTTAATAACTAGATACAACAATAATTGACCAAGAATTTGATGAATCATCATTTTAACCATGCACGATGATAAGATACTCGTATCCAAACCAATCTTGAATGTGATAAAGAGGACATTGTGAATGCATCTATTGATAGTTACATGATATGAGATATATTGGTTGACATTGATGTTGAATTCAATGTTATCACAAAGGATTCTTGGAGGTATATGGAAAGTCCCACTCTTGAACCTTCCTCGCATATTCTATTCATAGCCAACAAGACTCGAGTAGTGCCTATAGGCATTATTAAGGATGCCACCATCAATATGAGGGGTTTCCCATTTAAAATTGATATTGAATTAATTAAACTAGACAAATATGATAATTTTATAGCCATATTGGGTTGAATATGGTTCTATGCCAACAATGCTAACTTGTATTTCAAGAAGTGTTACATCAAGTTGGAGAATGACACCCAATGTGTTGTCATTCCTCTCAATACTAACCAAGGCCCCCCTTTTTTAGATATAATTGATGTTGATGAGGACCTCAACCATATTTATAACATCATGAAATAAGGAAATCTATATGTAGATCTTAATTTTGATGGTTTTATTCAATGGGGAGATGTGCAATCCATCTCTAATACCACCAATAATGCTTGTGAACATTTTGCACATAGAGCATATGATCTAATAGCATGGGGTTATGTTATAATTGGCTGATAAATAAATGTTCCATACAAGTTTGTTAAGTGTTATAAGTCTATTTTACTCATTGATGAATGAATAATGAATGAACCACCCTTTTAGTTGGATTAGGCACCTAGGTTTCATGGTTAGATCAAGCTTTAGGAACACTTACAATAGTTGGAAGAGGAGTACTATGTTTTTGAAGATGAATGTATGCTTATGTTACCTACTATAATTTAATTAATAGTTACTCATTAGTGGGCTACTCATCAATAAAATTTGTTGACACGGGGATAGGTATGCACCATGATACATCATCATTTTCACCATGACAACCATGTCCACACCACACTTAGTTATAATGGTGTTGAGTCCTTGGATGGCCATATAACCACCTATGAGAATCTTTAGAGTGTTGATAAGTCATTTTTACCTGAAATGGGTTCATGAATTTTAGGTCACTCTATGTGATTGGGATAGAGGATGGTATATTTATCAAGAAATGTGCAAAGATATGGATACTTTGGAGTGCATCAAACATGGTATATCACGTAGTAGTAGGTGATCATGTACTAGTTGAAGACAGAATGCGAACCATGCATGACATGATTGAGGATAATTTAGCCATATTCTAAGAAATTGATAGTCATTTAAGGACTCGGTTGGAACCTAAATCCCACTTAGAATATGACCATAGGGATAAAATATGAAAGGGTAAGCAAAAGGTTGTATATCAAGTTGATGAGGGTACTAGTGCTAATCTACTACAACTAGTATTCAACCACTTAAACTTGCCTATACAATATGAGGCACGTGATGTTAGAGATAATATGCAGTCCAAGTAGAAACCATATTTTATACTACTCCAAATAATGTAGTACAATATTAGTATAGAATATGCACCCAAGATGGCCATTGTGGGAAATTATTAGTTTGAAGTAGAATTAGCTAAAATCTTTGAGCTTATATAGGAGTATCAGGACATTTTACCATGTAACTAAACAAAGATGAAGAGAGTGCATCCATCATTGGGTGAAATGAATATCAAATTAGTTGAGGGCACTTGACCGATCAAGAATTGACCATATCAAATGAATCATAATTTGTGTGCATGCATTAAAGAGGAATTTGATGACATGTTACATGTCTAGGTTATCACTCCTATTGATGAATCTTAATGGGTTAGCCCCATGATAATTAGCATCAATAAAGATGGCTAAATTTGCATTTGTGTATATTATAGATAACTCAATGTTATGTGTGTCACTACCCCATTCCCAATGCCATTCATAGAGGAAATTTTATAAGGTGTCATTTGGTGTGAAATTTATACCTTCGCTAATGGATTTTTATGATATCATTAGGTACAAAATTACTGAATTTTTAGGCTAATGGATTTGTATGGAATTCCTTTACATACAATGTTATGCCATTTAGATTAAAAAACACACTAGCAGTCTTCTCTCACATTATGGTGGAAGATATTAAAATTTTCATCTACAAGTTCCTTCAAATGTATCTAGATGATTGGACTATGTATGGCTTATTGCATGATCATTGTGCCAATTTTCACCTCATGCTTGAGTTTTATCGATAACTTCATATTTCCTTGAAACTGAAGAAGTGCATATTTGCCCCATATTTTGAGATAATATTAAGGTACATAATTTATTGGGATGGACTACTCATGAATCTATCCAAGATTGTGGTTATTATTCAACTCTCAAATCAAACCACTTAGTGTGAGGTATGTGCCTTCCCTAGTCATACATGCTGTTATAGTAAGTTCATTTATAGTTATGCTAACATATCATCTCCATTGGAAGGATTTCTCAAATAGAATGGCCTCTTTATATGGATCAACAGACATCAACAATAATTTGAGGCCTTGAAGGAGAAATTGGTAACTGCACCTATCCTCCACTTCTTAGACTGAATGACACTATTTCATGTAGATGTTAATGCTTGTATCATGGTGGTAGGCAAAATAATTTCACAACCAGGGGAAGGGAATCTTAACCATACTATATATTTTACTAGTTGTAATCTAATACCAACTAATAAAAATTACTCCACTATAAAACAAAAAGCGTTATACATGGTGTATGCACTCCACAAGTTCTATCGATACTTGTTGGCCACTCCATTCACCTTCTTTATCAATAATGAGTAATTAGAGTACCTTATGAATCAAGTAGTGTTACATGGACAAATTTTTAATTGGAATGTTCAATTCCAAGAATTCCAATTCTTTGTGGTAGTGAAACCTACCAAGGTTAATTTTTGTCTTGACCATCTATCACGTATTAAATCTAGTGAACCAGTGTAAACAATTGAATATGACTTACTCAATGTACAATTTTTTTAGTTTATGCACATGCCTAAATAATTAAAGTAAATAAATTATTTGATTATAATAGGTTCAATGTTGGACCCTCTTACCACCCAGGAGAAAATTAACTCATTGTACATGTTGCACCTTTCCATCTTACTAGCAGAGACTTGTACATGCTTGGCTGAGATGAAGTGTTACGAAGGTGCATAATGCAGCATGAGCACATAGAAGTCATTCAAAGGGTCAATTATGGTTTCTCCTAATTAAATTATGTTGGTGATGTAATATCATGAAAGGTTCTCCTAGATAGCTTGTGGTGACCCACTTTATTCAAATATGCCAAAGATTATGGATGTGAATGTGATATTTGTCAGCATGTAGGTAAAACAATTTGAAGGGATGTTATGCCTCTTCATCTAATACTTGATTTTGATCCATTTTAGAAATGGTTTTTTGATTTTTTGGGACCTATTAGCCCTATTATAATATGAATTAGTTTGCACTACATCATAATTAACACATACTATTTCACACACTGGGTTGAATCAACACCCACACATGATTGTACTATTACGACTACCATCAGGTTCCTTTGGTAAAATGTCATCACAAGGTATGGATTCCATTTAAGTTTAATAAGTGATCATGGTACTCACTTCCTCAATGAGATAATATGCCTCCTTTGACCAAGTTCATGATTATGCACCATAAGACCACTCCATACCACCCTCAAGCTAACATGGCACTACTGAAGCTTTTAACAAAATCTTGGGTCATATATTGACAAATATTTGTAATATCATTCACACTAAAAATGGATGATCAAGTTTTTTTTATCCTTATGGGCATTTCAAACCACATATAAAATATTTAAAAAGAGCACACCTTTTAATCTTGTCTTTAACACTAAAGCAATTCTACTAGTGGAGTTCCTTGTTCCCTCTTTACGTATTATATGCATTAAAGGATTAGATGATGAATAATATATAAAAGCATTCATAGATGCTTTATTATATCTAGATGAAATATGTTTTCTTGCACAATAGATTTGACGAGTTAAAAAGTAGAAGTAGAAAGATTGGCATGATCGACATCTCAAAAATAAAACTTTCTCTTGTGGTATGCATGTGTTGGTTTACAATTCCATTTTTATGTGCCACTTTATTAAACTTTGCATATATTATGATGGTTCATTCATCATTCATAGCATTCAACCCACATGCACATGTAAGTTACGGAAGTTATATTGGCTAATTTCTTCCAAGACATTTTAATGGTAGTTAGCTTCGACCCTACCATTCCATTTAATACTTCAATTTCAATAAGGCATATGCCAATAACTCAATTTAAGATTTTGGCTTGTTTTCAAATAAAACCTAGCATTGTTCATGCAATTTTTTATTAGGTTTATTTCATGGCATTCCATTTGGAGCATTAATGATCAAAGTGATGAATGAAGGCATGAGAGAGCAAATGTAAGCAAACCTTCAAGGCTATATAAGGTTGAAGAGTCCTCATTTTTTAACTTTAGTGTTTAAAACTTTCAAATTTGTAGATCTTGAATAAACCATTTCCAAGCCACAAGAGGGTGCGCCCATCAAACTATAGTGATAAGTTCAAAGTTAGGAAGTGAGGTAAAGATCATGAGAAAATGAAAAGAGTGGAATTGTGACTGTGGGAATACTTTAGAGAGAGTTACAAGTTTTAGGTATCAAAGTATACCATTAAAGGAAGATAAAATATGAAAGGTAAGGAAGTTTAGGGAAATAAACATGTATTCATTTTGGAGAGTCGAATGACTGGGTGTCAACCTTCAGGCACCTCAGGGGGTGATGTAGTCAAAATAGAATGTTGTGATAAGTGAGCCTTTGCTAGTAATTCATGAAGAGGAAGAGTACAACAGTGAAGGAAGAAATCTTGTTTTATCCAAGAATAATTTTATAGTGAATCCACTATGTATAAAGAAAACCTGACACAGTGATTAGAAGAGACATACATCGAGAAGGAACCAATGATGGTGCACATGAGTAAGAATAAGGCTACAACACCACATACACCACTTATTTTAATTAAAGAAATAAAATACACCAATTCATTTGTGCACAATAAAAATTGTGAATCTAAGGTTTCCCTTTATCAAGTGTTTGACTACAATCACCATTAACCTGGAAAGTAGGGAGACTTGTAGCGTGACTATAAGTTTGAGAACTATAACATCAGGTTTTGGGTCACTTATAAACTAATGATATTTAATATATTAAATGATGTTGGAGTGGTCTAGCTTTACCATCTGCCTTATTCTAGGAAGCCCATATAAGTGATGAGATTTTTGGTCTCACTTATCCATGAGGATTATTTTTATTTTGCAGGGTGCAAGATGTGAATCACTTCCCAATGGATCAGTAAGGTAACAAGGTTACAATGTTAGGGCATTGACCTTAATGTGGACTTGGAGGACCAAGAGGCAATTAAAAAGATGGAAATGACATTAAAGTACAAAAAAGAGCCATGCCATGTACATTTTTAGACTTCAATATCTTGTCATTCAGGTAGTTGTTCGTTTGGCTATGACTAAGCTTGAGGGTGTGGACAGATGGAAAGAGGTTGATATGGTGCACCTCTATGTGGAAAGCTAGATATCCTAGGATAAAAATTACAATTACTCTTAGTACTTTGATAAAAGGATTGAAGTGGATGTTGAGAAGGCCCATCACTTGCCCAATCATAAGTTTCATTGGGGTGCGATGCTACATTTATTGGTGTTTGATGAGATTGGTGTTCTAAAGTGTGCTAGTAAAGAATTGAAGTGGGTTTACCTACTAGAGAACAAGTCCCTCGTGGAATGGTTCAAATGGTTCACCTACCCAGGTGCCACCACCGCCTCCACAAGCTGAAAATGAAAGGATTATTTGAAGGGATGAAGGAAGCCTTTGGAAATGAATGGTGCATCCTTAAAGAGTTGCCTAAGTAGATGGGGACTCTATCTCAATTTGATATTATGCAACATTATTCACTCATTCTCATTTATATGGATCATATGGATAACTTATCAGGGTGGCTCAAGTTACCTTATGCTTTCATTTCTAATTACTTCAATAATTCTCTAAATTGCATTCCTGATGCGCACAAGGTGCACATTGATGTTGAAAAATTTGATGATGAGACTCATACTCTTCGATAATTATATGTCTACCCCTGAAATAAGGACTATAGGGAAAAGAATGAATCAGATAAAACTAATATTAACACACACCATATTCATGTTTGGGACCACATTCATGTTTTTTATTACACTCTAAATACCAAGAAGGCTTCAAGAAGCCACGAGGTCACTAGAGAAACCCTTACCCATCCACTAGAAATAATAGTTAAAAGAAGGTAGTGAAGAAAAGAGAAGAGGCCAAGGAATGATGCCACTAGGAGTGCATAAGAGGATCAACCTAAGTGGTAAATTACTACCCCATCGCCACCAAGAGACCAAGGGTATCCTATAATACAAGAATAAGAGGGCCCCAATACCACCCAATAGATAGTTTTTCCTTCGTGACAAGAGAATTTTGTGTCAAATATTATGGTATCTGAACAAAGGGTGATGGCTCTTAAGGCACTATAAGAGAGGGAACCTACCCAAAAGGTCCAAAAGGAATCCACCACTAAGTCAGAGAAGGAATGCTCAGAGCATCAAGAATAACCTACCCATAATGATAGACAAGTGAACATTGAGAGTCCCACTGGTGAAGAGGGGGAAGGTAGAGATGCAATCCTAGGCACTGGTGACCAAGATGTTAGCCCAAGTGGCTAATACAAAACTGATCTTGAAGTTGAAATAATCAAACATTATCCTAAGAATGGAAAAGGGCATGTTATGAAATTCAAACATCAACAAGAAAATAAGAGTTATAACCTCCTTGTTCATGGCCATATCCAACAAAACATCCCTGAAGAGGAACTATATATGTGGTAATATTTCCCCAAGGAAGAATCCTCCAATCAAACTCAAAGCAAACTCTCCTTTTACATGGATGTTTATAACGAGGAACATCACTTTGATCTTCCATCAGTTAGTTTGAATTTGATGTTGAATGGGGGTGATATTCTTGAAGTATTTTGGGTGGATCCCTAATAGTGTTCACTATCTCAAGCAGGTGTGACCCTCATTAAACTTGCTCTTGAGGTCATTTCTCTCATGATATTCCACCATGTTAGCTTATTGGACTACTTATTCTCTTAGGCACAAAACTACAATAATTCATGTTAAACTAAAGGTAAAGATCCCAACATCTACACTCTCAACAAACTCAATATCAAGGACAAGTTTGTTATTCTGGTGATTAATGAGTGACTAGACAAATTGCTTGAAGATCGAATTGTGATCAAGGTATCATCAGATATGCATCAAGGAAGATGATATTACCAAGATAGTCTTATGAACTCATGATGGCCATTATGATTTTATTGTCATGCCTGTTGGCCTCACTAATGCTCCATAAAAAATTTAGGGTATAATGAACAGGATCTTTTGACCATTTATATGCAATTTCATACTAGTTTTCTTTGATGACATTCATGTCTATAGATATAAATGGATGAGCATCTGATAAATTTGGATCATACTTTTTGAGTCCTTTATAATAACCACTTACATTCCAGATGGTCCAAGTGTAGTTTTAGACAAAAGGAAATTGAGTATCTTGGACACATCATCTCTTAGGAATGTGTCAAAGTGGATCCTAAGAACATTGAAACTATGAAAAAATGCTTCGAACTCAAATCACTCAAGAGCCTTCAAAGCTTTTTGGGCCTTACTAGGTATTATAGAAAAAAATTATATGACTGTGGAATAATTATCGCTCCATTAATGATAATGTTAAAAAATATGCCTTTCAGTGGTTTGATGTAGGAAACAAGCCTTCAAACTGCTCAAGTATGCAATGTGCACTACACTTGTTCTAGATATGCTCAACTTTTCTAAATCATTTATCATCGAAATTGATGCCTCTGCAAGTGGAATTGGAGCCATTCTAATGTAGGATGGTTAGCTTCTCGTATTCACCACCAAGGGACTTACATGGAAAAACTTTGTTCACTCCACATATGATAAAGAGATGTTAGTTATACTTCATGCCATCAACAAGTGGTGCGCATACCTAGTCAGGATATACTTTTGCCTCAAAAGTAATAACCATAGTCTCAAGTACTTCTTAGAGAAAAGAGTCTCTTCACCTGAGCAATTAAAATGGGTAACCAAATTAATGGGCTATGACTATGAGATTACCTACAACAAGGGTAAGGACAATGTTATCACAAATGCATTGTCTTACAAGTATGAATAGCATACAACCTTGTTTTGTGTGTGTTATCCTTTCCCATGTCAAATTGGGTGCATCAATCATAATAAGAATGGTCCCATGACACCCAAATTTATCAACTCATTCAATAAGTGACCACTAACCTTGCCTCTCAACAAAATTACTCTTTGGATGGTCACTATATAAGGAACAAAGTATATTTGGTACTATCACCACAATCAACACTGAGACAAATAATTATTTTCAAACTACATATCTCTCCATTAGTGAGCCACTCAGGGTTTTTAAAAACCTATGAAAGGATTGCTAATTTTTTTCAGGGAAGGTAATAAACATGAAATCAAACATTTGTTGTAGAATGTGAAATGTGCCGATGCAGCAAAGAGGAAATAGTCACCACCCCAAGAATGGTCCAACCCTTGCCTATCCCTACTAGTGTATGTTCAAATATTTCCATGAACTTTGTTGATGGACTACCCAAGTCAAGTTGGAAATCAATGATTCTCATGGTGGTGGATTGGCTCTCCAACTATTCCCATTTTTACACCCTTAACCATCCTTTTACTGCCTCTATTGCTTCTCAAACCTTTCAAGATTAGATCCGCCACCTCCATGGGTTGCCTACCTCAATTGTGTGTGACCGTGATTCTAATTTTACTAGTCACTTATGGAAGGAATATTTCCACCTTTATGGTACCTAACTTATAATGAGTTTTTCCAACCATCTACAAACTAAACCATGCAAAATATAAATTGTCAACAAATGCTTGGAGACCTATCAACATTGTTTAGCCTCAAATCAATAGACTCACTGGGTCAAATTGTTACCACTTGTTGAATGGTGGTACAACACTACATACCACATTGCCACCAAGATGAACCCATATGAGGTTGTTTATGGTTATCCACCACCTTCTCTTCAAACATACTTTTTATGTAGCTCCAAGGTACATGGAGTTGATGTCACACTCCACACATGCAATTATTCGTCAAACTCTCAAAGATAACCTCCATCTAGCATAGAACCACTAAAACAACAAGTCAATCAACACCACTTAAAATGTGATTTTTATGTTGGTGACATGGTTTTTTTCCAGCTCCAACCTTATAACTAGTCCTCTTTTGACGTTGAAGGGTCATCAAAAACTTCCACCAAAGTTTTATGGTCATTATAAAGTGTTTTCCAAGATTGGTTCTATAGCATATAAATTAAAGTTTTCCTCCTCCAAGATCCATCTAGTTTTATATGTATCATGGTTGAAGAAGGTTATTGGTCTACATGTTGTATGAAGGAACACAACACCTCATTTTTCATCGTCACTTGCATTAAAAATATTATATTAATGTTTCATGCACAAAAAATAAGTCGAGGTCAAAAGTCATAAATTTTGAATGAAATACACTTACTAATTTACATTTTTCTACTTGACAAAATCCCACTTTACTAAAAACATAAATTTACACCCTTTATAATGTAACTTTTATCTTTTTAGCAACTCCTAATATGATCTTATATGAAGTATTAAGCTAGCACTTAAAGAATTAAAATATACCTGACGAGTATGCTTACTCATCGATGTAAAAAGAAATCATTGGATCATCTAATATTCACATACGACAAGGTCATCATTGTGTGAACATTTATTTGGTGACATATCAATCTCACCAAGTCAATTCAAGTCAAGTGGCATGAATAAATAAGTAATGGCAATAAATGAAAAAAATATTTCCTTCACACGACTTGAAAAATTATAGATATAAAGTGATATATACACAAGGTCCAAAATAGACCTCATGGAGGCAAAATAATGGTGAGGATTGAGCTAATGACATATATACATCCAATGAATGAAAGGTATGGATCACGCTCCGATTCCTCTGCTCTTCGGATCTTTACTCTTGTTCTCTCTTTACCAATAATTTTATATTTTATGATCACTAAAATATAAAATATACTTTATGATCACTAATTGTCATGAAGTGATGATTAGCTTTATGATCACTAAATGGTTACTAGTTGTATACCTTCTAGAGTCTAGACCATACTAAATATACTTTGAATGGGTACTCCATTTATATGTGAAAATACTCATAAAGTTGGCATGTTTGTTGTCGATTGACTGATTACATTTTAGTATGGTGATATCAAATGTATGTATATTCACTCACTATTTACATTACTATCAGAATGTATTATTATATTTATTATTAATCAAAAATAGTTACAAAAATAACATAGTTCATTGATATGAACATCTCAAACTTGACGTCGGTGAGAAGACATGGCTCAAAATTAAAAACTACCTACCAGATGATAACTCAGAGATCACAAGGTTACATAAAAAACACAAATCTTCAGTTACACACTTCAACCCCAAAAAGAGGTGGATGTGGATAATCTTTGAGAGGTTGGAATATCCAATTTAAAGGCTTAATGGAAGGAAGATCGAGCACCACCCAATAATCCTAACTAGTTTCAGGGGGGTTCAAAAAAACAATGATGTTCCAACAAGAAGGTAGCTAAACAAAAACACCAATTAGACAACCCTTGCATAGGCGAGCTTCATCATGATAGGGAAATGATAAAGTTTCGATGTGGTGGTAAAGGACTCCTATCACCCCCTTCCCCAAATTGAGGAGGAGCGGAGAAGCAACTACATCGGCTCCTATCCACCATATGAGGGGATCCATGAGGTGGTTGGTCTTGGGGGATGTAGGTCATAGTGCAAAGAACACTCCCCCAATGGTTGCACAAATTCTACAAGTGTTAACACTCAAGGACCACCTTCTCAACTTGAGATTGGACTTGAAAAAGAACCGAAGAGATAACAATCACCTTTTATCATTAATTGAAAACTATGAAGATGGTTCTTCATTATTGAAAAACATTGAATTCCTAGATTTGTAAAGTTGAAAAAAAACTATATCTCTAAATAAGTTTCATATAAAAGGAATATACGCCAAAAATTAAGCTTTTTCCCCTAAAAAATACATGTGCCAAGAGAAGGTTTTGAGGTATAATGGTTGGAAAATGTTGTGGAACCATTTACAAGTATATCAAGCTCTTAAACAAGTCTAAAAGAGATATTTGAAGGACTCGGGTCTAAAGCAGGCCAAACATTTGGGTTGAGCAATTTTAAGTGTAAGAGGCACTCCCCAAAAGGAATTCCTTGATATACCAAACACTAGAGAAAAGATAAGAAGTCAAATCCTTCAGAGTTTGAATGCCTTTTTGAAATAGATGCATATCTTTTATACTTAACATTTTTACTAAAGAAAGACTAGTATGCTCATTATAGGGGACCACTCGATATTCTGGTCATTAAAGGAAAGACCATTGTGATATCCAACTCTAACCCATTTTGAAAAAGGATTCACTACTTCAAAATCTTTCCAAATGATCTTGGCTACAAAAAAAGCATTCGATCCTAACTAGGGCAATGGTAATCAATAAGGTGTGTAAACCAGTGTTTTCACAACTATTTCTACCATAGGAGGTACCTATAGAGATGCATTACCTCAGAAGAATTTTTTAATCATTATTACCTTCAATTTTTCTAACCATTCAGTTAGAAGAAAGGGCAATACTTTGTTTATAAACATCAATGATGCCCATTCCTCTTTTGTCATGAGGAATGTGACATAGGTCCCAAGCAACCTTGTGATAGCCTCTTGTTTGCTTAGCATTGTCCCAAATAAAGGCTCTAATAACCTTTGTTAATTTATCATGAGTCTTTGGAGGAGGTCCAACATGAGGATTAATAAATATGAATGAATACAAGGATTTTGGTACAAACCTAAAATTTGTTGTTTAAAGAGAGGGGTTTGAAAATCTAATATGAAACCTTATTTTCCACTCTATCAATGACGTAAGAAGGTTTTAGGAAGCCATGAGGTGACCAAAAAAACCCTTCCCCTTCCACTATAAATAGCATCTCAAAGAAGGAAACAAAGAAAAGATAAGCAACCAAGGTGTGATGCCACTAGGAACACACAAGAGGAACAACCTAAGCAACAAAGGGTTTCCCCATCACCACCAAGAGACAAAGGGATTCTTACATTATAGGAACAAGAGGGTCACAATACCACCCTAAAGATAGTTGGTCCTTCAGGACAAGAGAATTTTTTGTCAAATATTTGGGTATCTAAACAAAGGTCAATGATTCCTGAGGCATCGCCAAATAGGGAACCTACCCCAAAGGTCCAAAAGGAATCCAACCATGAGCTGAAGAATTAATCCTCAAAACAACAAGAAGAACCTTCCCCTAATGATACAAAAGTGGACATTGAGATTCCCACTAGTGAAGAGGGGGAAGATAGAAGTGCAACCCTAAGCACCGGTGACTAAGATATTGGGCCAAGTGACCAATAATAAGCTGATCTAGAAGTTGAGATACTTGAGCATGATCCTAATAAGGAAAAGGGCCTGTTAGGGAATTTGAGCAGTAACAAGAAAATAAGAGTGACAACCTCCTCGTTCATGCTATCTCCAACAAAATTTCCCTAAAGAGGAACTATATATGTGGGATTATTTCCCCAAAGAAGAATCATCTAATCAAACTCCATGCAAACTCTCCTTCTACATGGATGTTTATAATGAGGAACATCACTTTGAGTTTCCATTAACTAGCACGGATCTGACACCGAAGGGGGTGATCTTCTTGAAGTATTTTGGGTGTATCCCTGGTAGTGTTCACTAGCTCAAGTAGGAGTGGCCCTCATTAAACTTGCACTTAAGGTGACTAATTAAAATGATCTACATGGCTATGATGTTGGACATTTATAGAAAAAACACCGTGAATTCATTTTCATGTATCTTTCAAGAATGTAATGCAAAGTTGAGACTTGAATAGGAATTAGAAAAGCTCAAGTTCCATTAGGAAGCAACAACAACATCTCGAGTGATAACTCTAAAATTCCATAAGATAATTTTGTAAAATGAGTAGGCACTTATCAATGTGATCCCACTTATAGGTGAATCTATTGTTAAGTTAGAGACCCTGGTAGATCTTATATTATAAAAATGCAAAGACTAGGTGAATCTCTAGCATGAGCAAACTTGGGCCATAGAGCAATTTGTTGAATCCATCTAGGTGAGTGAGAGATTTTTGGATAAGGTGGGTGCCATAGTTCCCATCACTGATGGGGTTTTTATAAAATTGGCATGACTTGCTAAAGGTTTGGAAGCTAGGATTCAATAAGAGGAAAACCAATGCCAACAACTTATCGAGAATTCTATAACAATAAAAACATTTCAAGACGTGGAGGAACTAGAAAATAAGATTAGCACTCACCGCCAAGAACTTAATACTAGTTTTACAACACTTTAAGGACATGTTTTAATAGAAGTCAGGTCACTTGAGGATGTCCACAAGGATGCCACTACTAAACTCAAACTTTTGACGACTCAAATGGGTGACTTTCTAGAATGACCTGAGGAGATGATATGATTGAAGGGTGAGGTTGAGGAAATTACCTCCACACTATACACTTCCCTCAACCACTGGAAGGAATTCAAGTTATAGGTTGAGAAAATGGACCTAAATTTTTAGAATCTAAGGGCCTTGAAGATGGCACATAATTTAGGACAAACTATTGGCTTAGTGGGGGTTAATATTGGACCCTAAATTTTATATGGATTTATTCTAAGTACTTTTTGGAAATAATACAAAAGATAGAGGTGTAGAAGTGAGCCAAGGCATGGGAGACACATGGCACATAAGGCCTTGGCATGGGAGAAGCAAGTTGTGAGGAAAAAGGATGCAAAAAACATGGAGAAACTAAGGATACAAGACTTGGACATTAGCATATGACTTGGAAAAGGGTACAAAAAGCAAAGAAGGTTAGGAAGTAGTTGACATGAGCATTGGAGGAGAATAGTCAAGCATGAATAGCACTGGTTCACGAGAAGATAGGGTCATGATAACATATATCTAACATAGAGATGGTATATATGGGGAACTAGTCATGGGCAAGTCAACATTTTCATATTAATACTGTAACATAATAGTTGGGTTAAAACAATATATAAATACCCCTTAGTTTTACTTAAGAAGGTAATTAGTAATTTTAATCTTGAGTTTATTCATGATCTTGATATGTATTGTGACTTGCGTATGGTGATCTTGATATGTAATGAGATAGAATACTTATTTTTCTAAAATATATTTTGTAAACTCATTATGAAATCAATTGTACTACTACTCATTTTCTCAACTTGCATCTATCTTTTTTCGTGATGAATAACTTAAGTACGGAATGAGAAAAATATTAGGATTAGCTATACTATGATGTTTATGGTTAGAACTATGTTACTGTTCAAGCACCCTAGTATAGAGATCTCAATTCATACACCACCACGTGATAAAACTAAAGAGAATCAATATTAAATTGCATGCTTCAGGTGAGCATGTGAGATCATTTCTTGCATGATATGCCAACATGCTAGCTTGTTAGACTACTTATTCTCTTAGGTGTGTGACTAGGATAAGTCATGCTAAACTAAAGAAAAATATCCCAACATCTGCACTCTCAACAAACTCACTCTCAAGGACAAGTTTCCTATTCTGTTGATTGATGAGTGACTAGATGAATTGCATGAAGATCAACTTGTGATCAACGTGTCATCGGATATGCATCAAGGAAGATGATATTAAAAAGATAGTATTTTGAACTCATGATGTCCTTTATGAGTTTCTCATCATTCCCTTTGGCCTCACTAATGCTCCATCAACCTTTCAATGCTTAATGAAGAAGATCTTTCAGCCATTTCTATGCAATTTTATACTAGTTTTATTTGATGGAAATCTTGTCTATAGATGCAAATAGATAAGCATCTAATACATTTGGACCATACCTTTTGAGTTCTTTATAATAACCACTTATGTGCCAAATGGTCCAAGTGTGATTTTGGACAAAAGGAAATTAAATATATTGGACACATTGTCTCTGAGTAAGGCATCAAAGTGGATCCTAACAACATTGAGGCTATGAAAAATTGATTTGAACTCAAATCACTCAAGAGACTTCACAAAATTTTGGGCCTTTCTAGGTATTATAAAATTCTTTTCAATGGCTATGGAATATTTATTTCTCCATTAATGACAATGTTAAAAATTATGCCTTTAAAAATTATGAAATTCTCAAGCATGCAATGTGCACTTCACCTATTCTAGATATGCCTAACTTCTCTAAACCATTTATCATCAAAATTGATGCCTCTGGAAGTGGCATTGGAGCCATTATAATGTAGGATGGTCAACCCCTCACATTCACTAGCAAGGGACTTACATGGAAAAACTTTGCTCATTCCACATATGAGAAGGAGATGATAGTTATACTCCATGCCATCAACAAGTGGCGTCCATACCTAGTCAAGAAGCAATTTTGCATAAAAAATAATCACCATAGCCTCAAGTACTTCTTAGAGAAAAGAGTCTCTTCACCTAAGCAATAAGAATGGGTAACCAAATTAATGGGCTATGACTATGAGATTAACTACAGCAAGGGTAAAGACAATATTGTCACATATGTGTTATCTTACAAATATGAAGAACAAATAACCTTGTGTATGTTTTCCTTTCCCATGAAAGATTGGGTGCATTAGGCATAATAAGAAAGGTCCCATGACACCAAAATTTAGAAACTCTTTCAATAAGTGACCACTAACCTTGCCTCTCAACAAAATTACTCTTTGGATGGTCACTATATAAGGCATAAAGTAGAATTTGGTACTGGCACCCCAATCAATACTGAGACAAACAACTCTACTCAAGTTGCATACATCTCCATAAATGAGCCACTCAAGTTTTTTAAAATCCTATGAAAGAATTGCTAAATTATTTTCTGGGAATGCACTAAAAATGACATCAAACATTTATGGTATAATGTGAAATGTTCTAGTGCAACAAAGGGGAAATTGTCACCACCCCAGGAATGGTCCGGATCTTGCCTAACCCTACCAGTGTATGCTCAAATATCTCCATGAACTTTGTTGAGGGGCTACCCAAGTCAAGAAGGAAATAAGTGATTCTCATGGTGGTGGATTAGATCTCCAAGTATGCCCATTTTTGCACCCTCAACCATTTTTTTATTGCCTCCACTATTGCTTAAACCTTTTAAAATTAGATCCACCACCTCCATGGGCTACCTACCTCAATTGTGTGTGATCGTGATTCCAATTTTACTAGTCACTTATGGAAGGAATCTTTCCATGTCTATGGCAGCCAACTTATAATGAGTTTTGCCTACCATCTTCAAACTAATCCATGTCAAATATAAATTGTCAACAAATAGTCAAATGGTTACCACTTATTATAAGGTGGTACAACACTACATACCACACTGCCACCAAGATGACTTCATATGAGGCTGTTTATGGTCAATGCCCACCCTCTCTTCAGACATACTTTCCATGTAGCTCCAAAGTACATGAAGTTGACACTACACTCTGCACATGTGCAATTATTCTTCAAACTCTCAAAGATAAACTCCATCTAACATAGAACCACTAAAGCCACATGCCTATCAACACCACTTAAATTGAGATTTTGATGTTGGTGACATGGTTTTTATTCATCTCCAGCCTAATAAGAAATCATATTTGACATTGAAGGGTCATAAAAAACTTGCACCAAATTTTTATGTTCCTTATAAAATGCTTTTGAAGATTCGTCCCATAGCATACAAGTGGGAGTTTCCCTCCTCCAAGATCCATCTAGTTTTATATATATCATGTTTGAAGAAAGTTATTGGTTTATGTGTTGTATGAAGGAACACAACACCTCATTTTTCATCATCACTTGCATTAAATATATATATATATATATATATATATATATATATATATATATATATATATATATATTAATATTTCGTGCACAAAAGGTGAGATGAAATCAATAGTCAAATTTTGAATGAGATACACTTACCAATTTACATTCTTTCACTTGACAAAATCTTGTTTTACTAAAAACATAAAATTACACCCCTTGTGACATAACTTTTATCTTTGTAGCAACTCCTAATATTATCTTATTGGAATTATTAATCTAACACTTCAAGAATTATCATATACCTAACAAGTATGCTTACTTGTTGATGTAAAAATAAACCATTGGATCATCTAATATTCACATGGGACAAATTGTAAGAAGAAAGGTCATCATTATGGGAACATTTCTTTGGTGACATATCAATCTCACCAAGTCAAGTCAAGTCAAGTAAAGTGACGTGAATAAATGGGTAACACCAAAAAATGAGAGAAATACTGCACTCATACCACTTGACAAATTGTAGGCAAAAAGTTTATCATTATTCAAACATTTCTTTGGGACATATCAATTATACCCTCACACAGCTTGACCATCTCACCATGTCAAGTCAAGTGGTGTGAAGAAGAAGAAGAAGAAGAAGAAGAAGAAGAAGAAGAAGAAGAAGAAGAAGATTTTTAATATCCATGAGGCTAAATGAATAGCCTATGAAACAACCAACCTAGTCATATTTACTTCTACCTTGTATTTATTTATTTATTAAAGATATAATGAGCTCTCCAACTTTCTCCTGAGACACCTGTATAAACAAACCATGCCAAGAAGTTGTTGTCAAGAAGTCTGCATATTTTGCCCTGATGTCTATGTAAGCATTACAATCTAAAATAAAGTGATTTTCAGATTTAACTGCCCCCACATTGTAGAATTCACATACTCTCTCTTCCCAATTTTCTTTAGGCCTTTTCCACCTTCCCATTTTGCATTGAAGATGATAGGAATTAGTTCTAAGATGAACAATCAAAATCTTAGCTCTCCAAGGGATATTCACTCCAATGTAAGCTTTTTGTTGATGATCACATGTGGAGTTGAACACCTCAAGTTAATAATTCCTCTTTCTCCCTAGAATACCACTCCACATAGACTTGCAAAATTTATCTATGACAAAAGCTTTTATATCTTTACTATTAGTAGGACATAAATTCAAATAGATATTCCACTTGATCATCCACTTATTGTTTTACTCATCAAAGACTTTTTTTTTTTCTAGACACCTCGCTGAAAACTACCTTAGGCCACCTACTTATTTCTAGCTGCTCTATTCTTTTGAGATATCTTATGAGATGCACCATTGCAATGACTTCCATCAAAGTAATCCATATTTTAACTAGCAAGATCTCATACAGAGTTAAAACTTTTATCCTGAACTTGCTGGTGATCATGTGCTTTTGGATTTTCTCTATTTGCTTCACTTGGACTCTGTCAAGTTGCTAGCCCAAAGCTCACACCCATAAAGCACCACCAGGCTTACCAATAGTCCAAAAAAGTCTGAATAGTTTTCCAACCCCAGAATTCAGCTTCTCTACATCTATTTTGAAGGGCATACCATGATTTCCAACCTCCTAAAGTTATTTTATTTCTACAAGTCTCCAAGATAAGCATGTTTTTAAAGTCAAACCTGAGGTACTTGTATTCATTTACATCTTCAAGAATATTTTCTTCAAAGAGAAATGTGTGTTGGATCTTTTTATTTTTGTTGGAGAAAATCATGATTTTGGTCTTGTTGGTATTGACTTGCATAACAACATCTCTGCAAAAAAAGTCAAGGGCATCAAGGTGCTCTTGCAATCTATGAAGGGACTTAGCAATCAAAATAAGGTCATTAGCATATAAAAGGAGCATTATCACATATTCCCCTAGGTGAACACCATCCCCACCCTGCAAATTTAACCACTCTTCAAGTTTGTCAATGTATAAACCAAAAAGAGTGGGTGATAAAGGGCATCCTTGCTTAACTCCAATGTCATTTCTAAAAGTTTCAGAGATGCCTGCTGAAGTTCTAATTTTAATTTGAACCTCTTCATAGAGTCTTTGGATAGCCACTCTAAGATGCTCTAAAATGTCAAGTTCCTTGATCGTGCACCATAACTTATCTCTAGAGACCATGTCAAAAGCCTTTTTAAAGTTAAAAAAAACAACAATAAGCCTCTTTCTTTTCATCCCAAATTTTTTCAATGATGTGTCTTAATGTAACTCGATGATCTAAAGTAGAGTGCTTAGACCTAAAGCTTGCTCTCTTACCCTTCATCTCTGCTGACTTGTTGATTCTTCTCTCAACCATGCTACAAAATAACTTTACAAATAATGGATTGATCATGATAGTTCCATAGTTGGAGGGATTGTTAACGTCTCCACTCATAAAAAGAGGAATCACTAAGCTAGTGATCTAATCTCTAGGGAAGCCATGATGAATAATGTTGTTGAAAATTATAATAATATGGAGTGCAAGAATCTCCACCCCCCACTTAAGGTATTTTTCTTGAAGTTCAATCAAGTCCTTAGCTTTTCCAACCCCCAACATCGCTATACCAACCTTGACCTCTTGTGCAATAAAAAGCTTAGATGTCACATTGATCAAGGGAGGAGGCTCAGTCTCTATTTTCTGCTCATACAACTATTTTGCATAATCAAACCATTGACTAGCAGTGATGTTATTATCTATCTATTTCTTCTTTTGCTAAAGTTCCTTCCAAAATAGCTTAGGATTATTCTTACTCGGGTAGATTAACTCTTCTCACCTTGTGCTCATAGACTCTATTTTTTTTGTTTTTATGATCTAATTGTAACATTTAATGCACACCTTCTCGTTGCCTTTTTCTTTCAAAGATTTCCTTCTTATTTTACAATCTTCATCAAACCAAATATTTAATGGAAAATAGTTTTTAACCGACTTCTTGTTCTTTACCCTTTTGCACTTCTCAAATGCTCCTTGTATTATAGTGGATAACTCATGATTGTTGAGGGGTTGTGAGCTAGCTGTCCCCTTTTCACATAATTGCTCTATTGGGTGAATATTTTGTCACCAGCTAACTGATGGGAAAAATAGGTTCTTTCAACCATAGCATAGGGAGATTGATAGGCCAAATGTGCAAGTTTACCACATCAAACGGGGACAAATCTCTCCTCTCATCAAGGGGAGGTTCCCTAAAAATATGATGCACTATATACTATATATAAGTATAAAATAACACTCAAGGGTAGGATAACACCATCCATCTCTCTTTTTTTAGAGATGATGTTCACAGACAAAGGAGAAATCCTGGTGAAATGATAGAAGGCACTTCTCTTCTTTCAGAAGTGGTTTGCAACAAACAACATGAATTCTTTTTGAAAGGTAATAGTAACTGGATGCAGTAACAATCAGAATGAGGTGTAGCACAAAGTCTCCCCCTAAACTGCTAAAGAGTGAAATACAAAGGAGAATGGGGGTAAAAAGTCATCCCAAGATCCTTTAAATAGAAATAGAAAATAAACACACGAAAGACAATTATGGCAGCACAAAGTCTCTCCACAATCGGCTTCAAGACACCTTCTTGATTACTTTCACTAGTTTTGCTTGTTAAATTAAAAAGACAAGAATGCTTCTAGGAAATAGACATAAGAACAATTTCCTAAATAACACAAGCTATTCCAGCACAAAGTCTGAAAGGCTACTTGTTTTCTCATTCAAATAAAAAAATATGATTAACAATATGAGCTCAAAGTCTCAGGAAATGCCTTTCAATTTGGGCAGAGTTTTGATTCTATAACTGAGAGATATCTTTAAAACAATAAGAGAGATTACAATTTATAGCAGCTAAGAAAGACTTGGCACTTTGTTTCATAAAATGGCCCACATTGCATTCAATGCCTTGAATGCATTTTTAGTTCTGTCAAGGGGCCATGCTGGAACAGGGCATTGGCCTTAACGGTGGCATGTCAATTCATCCCAAATGTCTTCACCTCAGCATGGGTCATTGGGTCTATTTCTAGATATTTGTGCAGCTATCTATTTCACCTTTACTTGATAGAGAAAAATAGGCCGCATCCTTGAGTGCTCGCGCTCTCTGATGTCCACTTGGTGGATTGTTTCACCTACTGGAATAACTTCTGCATAGATATTTTTGGTCTTTCTGCATCGTTCCCTCTTTCATCACCACTTCTTGTTGTATTTTGTCATTTTCTTTGTGATCTGAGCTCTCAGGCTATCTCTTCCCTTTCTATTGGCTCTATCGACTTCTTCTTCAGCTGGTCGCTGAGTTTGTTCTCAGGTCCGTGCCACATTTGAAAATAAATGAGAATTTTATTACCCTAAATTTGACATCCATAGGGACGTCACTGGTCACTTGGTCACTTGAACCACGTTGAAATTTGAACCTTTGAACTAGGAGAGTTCATTGGTTCAATGGTTCAACGGTTTAGGCAGCCTGAGCTTCTCCTTGGTTTAATTGGCTCCTTGGTTTAATTACCTCCTTGGTTCAATCAGTTAAACCATCTCTTCAAACTTATCTTTGGAATCTTCCACTTCCTTTGCTCGAAGCTTCCTTATGAACTTTGAACTTCTTGAACTGGTTAAACTCTTTGAACCAGTTGAACCTTTGAAGCATTTCGGTTCAAAGTTCAATGGTTCAATAGTTCATCCTCTTTCTTTGAATCCTTTTATTCTCTAAGTCTTTTGATCTCTATTGAACCTTTGAACCTTTGGGCCTTGAACCATTTTGGTTCAAAGTTCAACGGTTCATTCTCTTTCTTTGAATCCTTTGGTCCTTCAAACTTTTTAGATCTTTTCTTTTATGTTGAACTCGTTGAACCTTTGAAATTTGAACTGTTTTGGTTCAAGGTTCAATGATTCAATCTTTTTTCTTCAAAGTCATCCTTTCTTTAAGTCTTTTGATTTTATTGAACTCGTTGAACCTTTGAACTCATTGGACCATTTTGGTTCAAGGTTCAACGGTTTAACAGTTCAACCTTCACTCTTCGAACCCTTCTTTCATATAAGTTCTTTGAAGCCGTTGAACTTTTCGAAGCAGTTGAACTTTGAACTTTGCCGAAGTGCTTAACTCTTAGAAGTATATTGATGTCGTTGAACCTTTGAACCCGTTGAACCTTTGAACCTTGTTGTAGCAGGGTTCAATGGTTCAACAGTTCATTCCATTTGTTTGAAGCTTGCCGATGGACTTTTTGGTTGAACTTCGGCGTTGAACCAACCTTGAAATGCCTAAGTGTTTAGAACTTGTTCCTTTATGAGAGCCCACCTATTGAAGTTATTTAACCTGTTGAACCTGCGAGTTCATTAGTTGAAAATGCTTGAATAATTGAAGAACTTGAGCGCTCAGAACATTTTTTGAGAAGGGAAGAGAGAATTTTGGCATGTAGGACCAAAATAGTTGATATGTTGTCCCCAAAAGCAAGTGACAGATTTTGGGAACAACATTCTCTAGTGATGCCTTGAAGCTGTTATGGTTTTCTTGATTGAAAAGAACTCTACCCATTGTAATTGGCTATTGTGGGCACTGCATTTTTTTTATTGTTAAATTTTTATTGGCCATGCAAGTCTTATGTATATAGATCTATGATCAGATTTTAACTCCCAAAAGTGATCCCCAATCATGACCTCCTCTATGTTTTTCAACAAGCTTTTAGAATAAATTGCATAGTCAACAACACTTTTCCCATTGTATGTGTTGTAATTAAGATTGTCGAATTTCTTCCATTTATCGATGCCATTACAAATTATTAGATCAAAGGTGCCACACAAAGTAAGCAATTGTTCACCATAATGATTGATGCCCTTATTATCTTCTGAACATTTCACCCATTGTTGATTCTTTTCTTCCATAAGCTAGATAGGATTATGATCCTCCTTACTACATAAAATATTAGTTTGACCATTTGTTGTCCTAGCATTGAAGTCTCCCAAAATAAGAACTTCACCTTGTTGGGAATACACTAAGATATCTTTTTTTATGGCTGCATATCGATCTTTGTTGTCAAAACCATTTCTTTTGTAGGTTTTTGAGATCTAGGGAGCAAAATAACATGCTGCAATGTTTATGTGGTTCCCATTTTTTGAAAATTTGGCCCAAATGTATTGTTTATTTGTGTCTTCTCTTTCCAACTAAATTATACATCCTTCAACTTTTTTCACTAAAACCATTATGTCACCGTACCCTTTGCCATTGCCCACTGCTTTGTTCCAAACCACAAACTAGGAGTCTTGCAACATTTTTGTTCATGTGTTTCAATAAGACAAATTATGTCTCATCCTTCAGCAATAGGCCTTAGCCCATGGCCCCTCCTCCAAGAGTAGCCTCTACAATTCCAGCACACTAAATTTCAGTGTGCTTGGGGGGTCCTTGATTACTATTTATTATGGTGTAAAAACTTAGAGTTGATCATTTGCCCCTTTCAATCTCCGTTTGTTGACATACATTTCTTGTAAACCTAGAAATACCCACTCTCTCTTTGCTTCCCTTTTGCTACTCAAACTTACTGTGAGATCTTATATTTATGATAATCGCTTTTCCATTGTATAACAACGCCTTTTTTCCTTCATCCTTTGCTGTCCTAATTTTAGCCAATTCTACCCTTCTCTCCTCTTTATGTTTTACTATTAAGTCATCATCTAGAAAGAAGCAAGATCTCCTTAGAAGTCTTTTTTTGCTTAAGACTTGGAGCTTGTCTTCCCTGTTTACCATGATAACTTGGATAGGTCTATCCATTTCATCACATATCTTTCCAATCCTCTTGGCTTGGCAGATTTTCCCTTGCCAATGCAACTTTTCTCTCAAGAAGTCAGTTGCAAGATTGGAAGTGCTTTCATTTTTATTGTAATCCCTTACTCCTCTTATAATGACATTTCTTGCCATGTTTTGTCTTTCTTTGCCCTCTCTTTCTTGCATTCTATCAACGTTTGTGTTTGTCTCTTCTTCTAAAACCATTATTGTTGAGACTCTAATGAATTGTGCCCATGTTTTATTCTCCTTTGCTATGAGCTTGTTATTTATGTGTATCCCTAGGTTCTAAATGTTTGATTGTTAACCTCCTTGAGCATCTATACCTGTAAGTTTAGTTGATTTTATCATGCTTTGCCAAGTTAGCTTTATATTTTGCCACTTATGTTTCCTTGCTTTTATTGCATCTTGCAGCATTACCCCCTGTTCCTTTAGCACCTTGTTGTTCTCCAGTAAGTTCTGATTTACTTCCGTTAACTTGAGGAGCTTGTCATTACTTTCTTTCTCCTTGGCTTCCAAACACTCAACCCTATTTTTGACATTCATCAATTCTTTCACATATAGTTGTGATGAGTGGTAGTGGGACTGTAAATTTTTGTTTCAATTCCCTCTTTATGCTTTTTTAGCCCCTTGCTTGACCGTGTTTTACACACAGCGTTTGTTTTTCTTTGGATTTAATTTCTCCTTGTTAGTTTCTATTTTGAGCAGGAGAGCTTACATTTTAAGATCCCTCTAAACTGTTTTGCATTTACCCAAACCCATTTACCACTTTTATTTGCTAAGGCAATTTTTTAATTTTACTTTCCCTGAGTGATTTATTTCCATAAAAAATATAATTTCAACGATCCCTTTCTTATTTGTCTCGGATTGATTTGCAGCGTGACTTTTTGGTGGTAGTCCCTTTTCCAAATTACCTTTAAAACCTACATATTTTTTACCATAGTTAACCCTGCTCAGATTTGTTTGCTTTAAAGAGGTATGGTGATTGTTATTTGTCTCAATAAATCTAGACGGTCTGTTTTGAACTGTAGATTCACGTGACAGATATGCAGAGGATGCCACATAAAAATAAAAACAAAGCAAGGAATGTTTGTTTGTTTCTCCGGCCTTTAACGTTCGGGCCCCACCTCTATTGACAAAACCCTTGAAACAGTTCCGTCCGCTGTTTCTGTTCCTGCCGCTGTTCCTGCAGACTGGGTTCAGTAGTCCGCTCTGAATCCCGTGAAAGTCGTTCCTGTCGTGAATCCTGTCGTTCTCTGTTAGGACTGCTAAATGGGTAACGCCAAACGAAGTGAAGTGAAATAGCAGCTCTATTTTGTTTTTCGTGGAATTTTCCATGGGAATCTTTTATATTTAATAATGCAACATGTCGACATATGATGCAGAAAATGAAAGGTGTGGACATATCAATTGGAATTTGGAAAGTCTTAATAATGCGAAAGAAAACTAGGTCCATCGCAATGGCAAGAAGGTTGTTCCCAGCAACCATGTCTTATCACTGGCCAATGTTTATCTGATTATTCCAAGCATTTAAGCCGTGAAAAATACTGCAGGCTTTGGCTTTGGCTTTGACTAATCTATATTTACTTGTCTAACACATTTTTTGTGCAACACAAGGCACAATCCTGTAGATATCACGCTCTGATTCCTCACCTTCAGATTTTTATTTACTTTTGGTGGCAAAATAATTTACTTGTCTAACACAGTTCTTTTTGTACTCCGAATAGGTATACCTTCTAGAGTTTGGACCGTATTAAATATATTTTGAAGGGGTACTCCATTCATATGTGGAATAGCTTATAAAGCTGGCATGTTTGTTGTCGATTCCTGAGCACATTTTAGTGTGGTGACATTAAATATTCGTATATTCACTCAGTTCTTATATTATTATGGGATTGTATCATTATATTTATTATTAATTAAAAATAAAAAAAATATAACAATAAAGTGATTTATTGGTATGAATATCTCAAATTTTATGTCGGTGAGAAGATATGTCTCAAAATAAAAAAATTGTCAATCACACATGACAACCTAGAGATCATAAGGTTACATAAAAAAACACAAATCTTCAGTTACATGCTTCAACCCCAAAAGGAAGTGGAGGTGGATAATCTTTGGGAGTTTGGGCGATCCAAGTGAAAGACTCAACAAAAGGAGGATCGGGCACCACCCAATCATCCTAACTAGTTTCAGGGAGGCACAAAGGAACAATGTTGCCCCAACAAGAAGGAAGCTAAACAAAGTTACCATTTGGACCACCCCATCATAGACGAGCTTCATCATGATAAGGAAATAACAAAGTTCCCATGTGCGACAGAGGATTTCAATCACCCGTTCCTCAAACTAAGGAGGAGTAGAGAAACAACTACTACTATGAGAGCCACTACATCAACCGCTATGCCCCAAAGGAGGGGAGCCATGAGGTGATTGATCTTCGAGGATGTATGTCATAGTGCAAATAAAAATCCCCTAATGGTTGCACAACTCCTACAAGTGTTAAAACTTGAACACCACCTTCTCAACTTGAGATTAGACTTGCCAAAGAGTCGATGAGATAACAATCACCTTTTATCATTAATTGAAAACTGTGAACATGCTTCTTCATTGTTGAAAATCATTGAAGCCCTATATTTGTAAAATTGAAATAAAACTATAGCTCTAAATAAGTTTCATATAAAAGGAATATACGCCAACCAATGAGCTTTCTCCCCAAAAATAACCACGTGCCAAAAGAAGGGTGGGAGGTAGAATGGTTGGAAAATGTTGTGGAACCATTTACAAGTATATCAAGCCCTTAAACAAGTCTAAAAGAGATATTTGAAGGACTCGAGTCTAAAGCAGGATAAACATTTGGGTTGAGCAATTCTAAGTGTAAGAGGCACTCCCCAAAAGGAAGGCCTTGATATACCAAACACTAGAGAAAAGATAAGATGTTAAATACTTAATAGTATGATTGCCTTTTTTAAATAGATGCATATCTTTTATACCTGACATTTCTACTAAAGAAAGACTAGTGTTGCTCATTATAGGGGACCACTAGATATTATGGTAATTAAAAGAAAGACCATTGTGATATCGAATTCGAACACATTTTGAAAAAGGATTCACTACTTCAAAAGCTTTCCAAATGCTTTTAGCTACAAAAGAATAGTCTATCCTAACTAGGGCAATGGTAATCAATAGGGTGTGTAAACCAGTGTTTTCACAATTATTTTTACCATAGGAGGTACCTGTAGAGATGCAGTACCTCAGAAGAATTTTAGAATCATTATTACCTTCAATTGATCTAACAACCCACTTAGAATAAAGGGAAATACTTTGTCTATAGACATCAATGATGCCCATTCCTCCTTTGTCATGAGGAATGTGATACGTGTCCCAAGTAACCTTGTGATAGCCTCTTGTTTACTTAGCATTGTCCCAATTAAAGGCTCTAATAAACTTTGCTAATTTATTATGAGTCTTTGGAGGGGGTCCAACATGAGGAGTAATAAACATGAATGGATGCAAGGATTTTGGTACAAACCTAAAATTTACTATCTAAAGAGAGAGGTTTGAAAATATAATATGAAACATTATTTTCCACTCTATCAATGACATAATGCAACAAATTTAAAGGAGAGCTATCAAAAGTAAAAGGAATACCAAGAAATTTAAATATCTTTTTTTAATTCACTTCCACTGATAATGATGGAGCCATTTAGGAAAAGACATTATGTTTTATCTACAACATTGAGTTTTAGCCCATTGTAAATTAGACCTTGAGGCTTTGCAAAAAATATCAAGGCATTAAATCACCTCTTTAAATAAGTCTTATTGCTCATCAAGAGGAGTGATCAACAATAAAAATACCACGCTGATAAGTCCTCAATATACTCTGTGAGAAAGAAGAAAACCAAATGCCTCAACGACCAAAACATATAAAGCATCAGCTAGAGGGTAAACCCTGTCTTATGGAGTGAAAATTTACAAATCATTTGGACTTGTGCCCATTGGTGGTGAGGTAGGTTGATTCATTAAAAAACAAAGTTTGGATCTATCAAAAGAAAGAATTGGCCAAAGGCGAAAGATTTTAGCACAACGAGAATAAAGGGCCATTCTATTTGATCATAAGATTTTTCAAAATCAAGTTTGAGAAAGATGATAGGCCTGATCCCATTCCATTCATTCAAAAAATATAATTAGATTATCTAGTATATATATATATATATATATATATATATATATATATATATATATATATATATATATATATATATATATATATATATATATATGAATCTCATTTCATTAGGTTAATGCAATTTTCTAGGGCCTTGGCAATGATTTTATAAGAAAAATTCAAAAGGGTGATTAGGCGGAAATTGGTAATAAGTTCTAGGTCACCAAACTTAGAGATGAATTTAATATTTATTTTTATGATGATAGCTACTAATGACTTATTTTTCATGGCTTCTTTGTAAACTTACAACATGTTGGGCCCTAAAAATTGCCAAGTAACTTTATAGAATTCACAAGGAAAAACACCAATCCATGGTGCTTTGTCATTGGCCTTGTATTGCACCATGTGAAAGAGATCGTCAATAGAAATTAAATCATCATAATGTTTTTGGTTTGAAAGGATTAATTTTTAGGGCACCACATCCAAACATTCATGTAAGGCCTATGCTCTTTCCATCAAATCTTCCTAAGCTTGGAACACCAATTTGTAGTGGTTGAAAAAAGCTATGGATATTTCTAGCAAATTGGTGAGGCACTTATGGGAAAGCTTGATGGCTTTAGTTTTCTCATTGGTTTTTTTGGCCTTGAGAGACTTCTAGAATCCTTCAATGCACAATCCCCAATATTTAACCAATGTAGATGGGCCTAATTTGTACCACTCTAAATGCATGGCTATCAACAATTTGACATTATGCTTGAAAGAAACAACCATGGTTTGTATGTGTGAGTCAAAAGGGTTTTGCTTAAGAATAGAGTAAATCATTTTGTGTTCATTGATGATATCACCATCAACCATATTCAGAAATCATGCAATATACTTTCCATAGTGGTGGAGGAAGATGGTGTTGTGGCTGATTTCCTCATTCCACCACTCAATCTAAATGGTAGTGTATGGAAAATGTGGAACCAAATTCCACACTATGGAGATGAATTAGATAGGGCCTTCATGTATGAGAAGGGACATGTAGACATAAATATTTATGTGGATAGTTAAGATGGTCACCTCCCCACTCCACTCTTCAAGTGATGGGGCTATGATAAAAAAGGATAAATTTGTGTTTGATTATGAAATCTTTCCCATTATAAACTAAAAATGAGAACATGTGTTGCTTTGAAAGCATTCCATGGTCCAACCATTTGAGGACCCTATAAATTGGAAATATTAATAATGTATGATCCATTTAAATGCAAGTCAATTCAATTACATCGACTTTATTACACCAAGTCAAGTCAATTACCAATCAATGAAGACTAGAAGAAAAATCTAATGACATCTAATATATGCAGGAACATGTGAAATAAAGCTTGATTGTGTTTTACTTATGGTCCCCAAGGCCTTGTCAAAATTAGTTCCATGGATTCTCTATCATATTTGGGCAAGAATGTTATTCCAAGCATTAGTTGGACACCTAATTATCATCCATTTAGTCATTAGCTGGACACCTCATTATCATTCATTCAGTACCCATGTCTTATCACTATCCAATAATTGTTTGATTATATGTATTCTTTCTTCCAATCATTTTAAAAATTTAAAAAACTACAGTCTTTGGATTTGATTGGTCTAAATACTTGTCTAACACATGTTTTATTGAACACAAGGCACATAAGGCATGAGCGTGTAGATATGCATATAGTGATATATGCACAAGGTCCATAATACGCCTCTAGGAGGAAAAAGAATTATGAGGGTCAAGATAATGAAATATATACATCTAATGAATGAAAGGTAAGGATCACACTCCGATTCCTCCGACCTTCAAATTTTTACTTTTGTTCTTTCTTTACCAATAATTTTATATTCTATATAAGTGTTATGAAATGATGATTAGCATTATGATCATTATATGGTTACTATTTAATTTTGTATTCCAAATAGGTATACCTTATAGATTTTGGACCGTATTAAATATAATTTAAATGGGTATTACATTCATATGTGGAAAATTTTATAAAGTTGGCATGTTTGTTGTCAATTGATCGATCACATTTTAGTGTGGTAACATCAAATGTCTGCATGTTCACTTAGTACTTACATTATTATTCGAACACATCATTATATTTATTAATAATAAAAAATAATAAAAATACAAGAATATAAACAACAATAAAGTGGCCCTTTGGTATGAACATCTCAAACTCCACATCAGTGAGAGGACATGGCTCAAAACAAAAAACTGCCAACTACACATGACAATTGAAAGATCACAAGGTTACATAAAAAAACATAAAAAAAATAAATCGTTAGTTACATGTTGTAACCTCATAAGGAAGTGGAGGTGGATAATCTTTGAGAGGCTAGGTGCTCCAAGTGAAAGGCTCAATAGAAGGAGGATCATGAACCACCCAATCATCCTAACTAGTTTCAAGGGGCATAATGAAATAATGATGACCCAATAAGAATGAATCTAAAAAACTATACCAAATATACCACCCCTGCATAGGTAAGATTCATTGTGATATGCCACTGATGGAGTTCCCATGTGGAAGTAGAGGACTCCAATCACCCCAACTGAGCAGGACTGGAGAAGCAATTATGACTAAGAGAGCAACTACATTGACCACTATCCACTAGAGGAGAGGAGACATAAGGTGATTGGTCTTTGGGGATGATGGCCATAGTGTAAGGAACACTCCCCCAATGGTTGAACAACTCCTAAAATTTTAACACTCAAGCATTACCTTCTTAACTTGAGATTGGATCTACATGAGTCGAAGAGATAACAATTACCTTTTATCATTAAAAAGTCACTAAATTCATATATTTATATGGTTGAAATAAAAATATAGCTCTAAATAAGTTACATATAAAAGGAATATAATCCAACCATTGAGCTTTCTCCCCTAAAAAAAAACATGTGCCCAGAACGCTTAAAACTATGGGTTGAATGCTTTATTCATTGCTCTTATTTTGATTACTTGAGATTGACTTTCCTAATTAGTTTTAGGCATGTTGCTAGAGTGAATGCTTTATACCGAGGTCAAGTTTGTTGTAAAAATCCATGTGCCAAGATTGAATCAAAGTGTTTCAAACTTTTTTCCTTAGTTGAGATTGTTTTTGAGTTCTTGTTTTAAACCAACTTTTATTTTTCAATCTATCCTTGTTTTTCATGTTAAATGATTATAACCATCTTTGGGCAAATTGTTATTATCCTTTTGATAAAATATATAATTATTCTACATTTTATAAATATATTTTTCACTAATTATAACCACCTTTGGGAAAATCAGTACCTTTGCCCTACACAAGTTTTAAGCTTTTGTGTTACCTTCACCACTGATTATAGCTAGCTTTGGGAAAATTAGTACCTTTGTTAGACCGGTTTTGAGTTTGTTTTGTCCTTGTCTCTACCTAGTTAACTATTTTACCCTTTGGGCCTCTTTGAATAGAGCTAAAGGCTATTTTTTTTAGACATCAATTATTTATTACCTTTTAGATCTTTATTTTTTGCAAGACCTAGCATTGCCTTAAATGTTTTAGATTTAGTTCATGCATTTTTATGTTTAACTTTGTGCCTTTTTACCAAATACCTAGCACCTTTATCATTTTATACCTAGATTAGATTTGTTTGAAACACTTTTCCAAGACTGGGATTCAAATTTGCCTTTCATTTGAACATTTGTGTGAAGGACCTTAGAATATTGGAGATATTTAAGACTAGGTTTACCATTGATAATTTTTTATAAGAGTTCCATTCTAGGCCAAGTTTAAACCATTTACAGTGATAGACCAAATTTTCCATCTAGACCAAGTTTCAAGATATTTACAAGCATCGACCAATATTTTTTAGACTATGTTTCAAGTGTTTTTGTGAGCTTTAGACATTTTTATTCATGAGACCCTAGTCATGGATTTGGATATGCCTCGTTACACACGTAGTGGGACCATGTATAATATAGATTATGAAAACATAGTCATGAATGATTCCTTTATTCAAGACCCATATGTAGATAACGTAATTTATGAGATGGATCCATATCCCCCTTACACAAATCAATATGTGAAATAAGGCCAAGATCCATTAGTGCACTATCTGGTTAGTACACCTCCTTATCTAGGGTAGGAGCAAGAATAGACAACTCAATACCTTATTAGTGTACCATCTACTATCGAACAAGTCCAACAACAACATTACCATGTTACCATGCCATCAAGTTATGACCTGTACTTGTTCAATCATCATTTGATTGAAAATAACGATGAGGTTTTGGTTAGAGTCATAGAGGTAGGATCTAATTGTATGAAAGATTTCCCCATGAAAATATACCTTGTCTAGTTAGAGTGCCCTATAATGTACCTTATACCAAACCTATCGAACAAGCTTATAATTGTTACCATCAGGCTCTCGTCCAATGTCAACCCAAGATCTGAATGTGATTACAAAGGGAAAGGGCCCCATGGTAGACCAATTCATACAAATGCATCAAGCATATCAAACTTATCTTAATCTAATGTGGAATTTCAATGTTATGGCCATATCAAATACCCCACTTATAGAGCTAACTCCTTTAGTAGGAGTGCCAGTTGATTTATTGGGTCATATTAATCCAATTATGGACCGATTTTCCCAAAGTACTTCATTAGACAACATGTTTAATTTACCATTCATTTAATAAGTGACTGTGGCTTCTACTTAGGACCATGTGCCAAATGTAATGGATAACACGCAATTATTTCATAATTTGGGCCAAGGTAGAATAAATGCACCACAAAATAATCCAAAAAAAAAAGTGCCTCTTGCCAATACCATGAGTGGTTCACAACAATATGGATAAGGAATGCTTACTTCCTAACCATAGTAGTTTACATCCACTCCTCAACTAGATGCTTCTTTAAGAATGCAATAACAAGGGATAAGTAATCAGGCATTACCCAATGTTTTATCTCAATAAATGATGAATGTTACCCTGCCCTAGCAAGAAATAGCTAATATTTCATGGCCACAAACACATACCAATTTACCACTTCAGCAAAGGTAGAACACTATGCCACCTCAATAGGTGGCAACAAAAGTTTCACCTCAATAGCTAGCAACAAAAGTTCCACCTCAATAGATGCAAACTAACATACCTCAATAATCACATACATTTTCTAGTAAACCACATGTTCTTATTGGTCAATGAAAAATACCAAATACCTAATGGGCATCTAGTTCACAATAGGTGTTTCTTTAATAAATAGGTGCCAATATCTAGCAAGTACCTATTATTAGGCAATAGTTTCCTTTTACCCAACATCTACCACATATTCAAAGATAGGGCATTAGTCAACAACAAGTACAATTTATACCATTGGGTTTGATTAATCAGTAGTAAGTACCTACTCAAATGCAACATGCATTGTACCTTCCATAAAGGCACATACTTCCATCATAGCCCCAATTTCCTTAGAGCCAAAGCCATATTCTAAATCCAAACTAGAATATTTACTAATAATGCATGCAGTATCAACAACCTAATCCTAATATATGGATGCATATTCCTTGTTGATTGGTCCATCAAATTAACACTCCATAATAATCCATTCCTTCACTATATATCGATAAAAGTAATCCACATTTGATCATCCAAACACAACCAAAACCAACTATTGCATCAAGTTTCTTTGTCAAAGAATTGTAATAAATGAAGGATGTAATTACAGTTATTCAAATGGGAAAACAAACTAATAAGTTCAAATTGGATGATGTGTGTTCATATCCATTTAACATGGAGTATCTCCAAATACCATTTCCTCCAAGTTATGAGCCACCACAATTTGAAAAATACAGGAGTAAAGCAAACCCTATAAATCATTTAAAAGATGTTTTTATCTCTTGATAGCTAGTAGCCTATAGTGACATCTACCTACTTCTTATTTTTCCTTGAAGTCTGATTGGAAAGGATTTGGAGTGGATTCTTAAGTTGCCAAAGAATTCAATATATGAATTTGATGATCTTTTAGATAAGTTTGTACAACATTTCTCCTACAATATCAAACATGAGATTTCAATAGTTGATTTGAGTCAGACCAAGCGTAAAGTTGGTGAAAGCTTTGCAAGTTACTTATAACGAGGGAGAGCGCTTGCTAGTCACTTCATGCATAATCTACCAAATAAATAATTGGTAGTTATGTTTAGCAAAAAAATTCACAATAAAATATCTTATCACTTGGAGCTTTAGTGTGCTCACATATTTAAGGAGATCATTGAAAAAGGTATAAAAATTTAAAAAGCCATTATTAATAAATGGGTTATTAAGTTATCTTCTTGAGACCAAAACTAGAGCCACAACCAAAATTTGGGCCCAAGTCAGAGCCCTAGTCCAGTCCAAGTTCAAACATCTACACCCATTCAGACTAATAACTATGAAAAAACTAAGCCATATATTTATAATAAGAATGTTGTTGGTAATTGAGTCATAGAGTTGTGTCATGTTCAAATGGTGCAAACATTTTCTGCTCAGCCTCTCCCGTAAATGTAGCCTATCTAGCAAACACAGTCTATGCCTCAACCTAGGCTAGCTCCTCAAATGCTACAACCACCACTTTTTCAAATTCCTCCTCCAAGAAGAAAACCCATTCCTAGAGTCTTCAGTGACCTTGGTGAGCCTAATAAAGCAGTGTTCCAAAAATTAGCCATGACCAATTTGATTAGTTGGCTGATTCCAAAACACTTTTTATAAGGAGTACCTTATCTAGATTATTATAAAGAGCTTGAGTTTTGTGAATACCATCATGTTCATGGGCATTCTAAATGTTTTTTTGTGAAGTTGAATCACCTCATTAAGAATATGTTAAAAAATGGAGAGATCTAGTTGGATAATAGAGCATCTACTTCTAATCAAAACTTGGGTATCTACCAAAATATTTTTCCACAACATAGCAATACTAATCAACAAAAACAACAATGAAGAACACAAAAATATCAACAACAAAAATAATAGTAGCACCAACAACAATGTCAACCATAAAATGGATAGAACCAAGGCTAGAATGACCCCCATAACCCACATACCTATCACATAGTTGCACACAACTAAAATAAAGTTATAATTCATATTGTGGGAGCTCATGTTTCTACCATTACCATCAATACTAGATTGAATACCAGTAGACCAAGACCGTTACCTAACAATGTCCATCAGCCTACTAATGTCAATAATCCTTCCTTGACCTGTGACCATATTTAAGCTCAATAGAACTCAGGATTACCATCTCAAGTCCTTATGTCATTAACCCTTCATTGCCTCATGACCGAATCCAAGCACATTAAGAAATATCCTCTTTATCCTGTATCCATCATTTTCTAGTCATGACAGTCCTATACCCAATCCAGATTGTTCAATCATAACTTGACTTTCTAAATTCACCATCCTATGCCTGTAATCCCCTACCAATGAACTAATCCAACCTACTATGCCGAATATGAGTAAACCAATTACCACTCTTAAGGAAAAAACATATGATGTTATGGAATAACTCCACAATACACTTGCACAAATATTTATTCTATATTTTTTATGTACATCTACCATCCACAAAAGTATCATTACAGAACTCCTAGACCAATCCCAAGTGCCCAATGACATTACATCAGACAAATTTCAAGCTTTGGTCGGACACTTAGCCTTAGGATAATAGTTAAACTTAAACCAAAGTGATATGTCATCCCTTGGCCCTCTCCATAATAACCCATTATACATGAAAGTTGTCATCATGTGGCACAAAGTTAAACATATACTCATAGACATGGATCATGCCTAAATATTGTGTCCCTGAAGTTAATCTAGTATTTGGTATATATAATAGATGACCTTCAATGAAATACTATTACTATCAAGGCCTATGAAAATAAAGAGAGGGAATTGTAAGGAACCATTAGTCTACCAATGACCATTGGGCCTTTGACCCATGACACACTTTGCCATGTGTTAGACCTAGATTTATCATACAATTTGATTTTGGGTAGATCGTGGATACATAAAATCTATGAAATACCTTCAACCTTGTACTAGTGTATCAAGTTTCCTCATTCTAGGATGGAGGTAACTATCCATGGATATTTATATCCATATGAACACTGCAAACATTTAGAGGTCGAATATGAAAGCTATAATTATCATTTTGGTTTAGAACTAGTACCAAAGAAGGACAAAGATAAGGAGATAATTATTTAATTGTGAGAGACCAATTACATAGCCATAGATATCCTTGCCTCAAATTCACATACACCTATTATTGAAATGTCTAATCATTTTACCATTTTGGACAATGGTTCAAGAGAGTATTTTACTCAGGATACCTTCCATAAGCTTCTACAGAATCCCAAGTCTTACGGAAGGCCTAAATCAAATCCAATTTGTATGGAATGGTGTCAAAAGGGAAAAGGAAGGCTTCATATCCTTATGCCTATTATTTTCACACCGATTACTAGCCAATAAAAAGACCCACTTGACAATGCTTATTCTTGGTTATATAATGAATAATTGGCTAATTTCTACTAAAGTACAAATTATCCCATCCCTAAAAATATTCTAGATACCCATGCTTATGAAGGTAGAATATTGGGGTAAATCAAAATGGTACTATTGAGCCCATTTCTATGACTAAATATAAATAAACTCATGGTATTATATTTAAACCACTTGGGGTGACCCCATGTATCTTATTCGTGTTCCTACACTAATGACTAGTGACGATGATGCCAACAACAAAGCATAGTCTAATCATAACATATATGAAGACCTAGCTAGTACCAACTTATTCAGCCCATATACTATTTATATCATCATTCCATGAATTTGGTATTCACTACTTACCATATATCATCCTCAACTAATAGATTGGGACCAATGAGAATCCACAGTACCTTTAGATGAGTTTGATAATGATGAGGCCTTTTATGATTTTCTTGGTCTAAGAGATAATGTTCCTTTGGGAGACCATAAAAAGGGGTTCTCTATCAAACTAGATCATGCAACCTATTTTAGAGAGTGGGTGAACACCCTTAGCCAAAAATAAAATAACAAAACATTGAGGTCCCAAAGTGAAAACCTCTTTGAGGTGCTTTTGGACCAAGGTAAAAGTCAAGAACAAGGCTAATCTCTTGGTAAATTTTTTTTGCACCACTAGATAGGGATGTTCACCCTTCTTCGAATGAAGTTTAGAAGACTACCAACAACACACTTGCTTTTGGGTCTGAGCTCAATACATAGGAAAGACATGATTTTGATCAAATTGTTCAAGAATGTCTGACATTTTTTGTTACATGGCCTTTCATACAATTAGGAGATTCAAATTCATCCTTTTTGGGAGAACTTGAAGAACCAGTTCAACTAGAGGACTTTGTCATTGCTGACTAGTTTACATCCTTGCCAACTATTTTAAAATATGGATGCAATCTCCTTGTAGAGGATACTACAAAAGTCTACATTGGGATTTTAGAAGACCCAAAGTGGATCAAATTAGGTGCATCCCTCATTGAGGAAGAATTTGAAGTCTTTATATCCCTTCTTAGAGAGTTTGTTGACATATTTGCATTGGCCTATTTAGTGAGCCAAGTTCTAGGCAAATAATTTAAATTTGAATGCCAATTTAACATGTCCTTCCACCATGCACATGGAGGTTGTAAACCAATATTATGCAACATGACATTAGAGATAAACTCTTGGATACATAAAATGAAAAGTAAGTCCATATTAAGAAACTTATATTCTTCTTTTATTAAATTATGTGTAATCCAATCTTAATAAGAATTCAAATACTTAATTGTGTGAATGCCTTTTTTAAATATATGCATATATTTTATCCTTGACATTTCTACTAAATAAAGACTAGTATTTCTCATTATAGGGGACCACTTGATATTATGGTCATTAAAGGAAAGACCACTATGATATCTAACTCTAACTCATTTTGAAAAGGCTTTTTCTTCAAAATCTTTCCAAATTCTCTTGGCTACAAAAGATCATTGTATCCAAATTGGGGTAGTGGTAATCAATAGGGTGTGTAAACCAATGTTTTTAACTATTTTTACCATAGGAGCTACCTATAGAGGTACATTACCTTAGAATAATTTTCAAGGCATAATTACATTTAATTTCTCTAACCACCCACTTAGAACAAAGGGCAATACTTTGTCTATAGACATCAATGATGCCCACTCCTCCTTTGTCGTGAAGAAGGCAACGTATGTTCTAAGTGACCTTATGATAGCCTATTGTTTGCTTAGCATTGTCCCAAATAAAATCTCTATGAACCTTTTATAATTTATCATGAGTCTTTGGAGGGGGTCCAACATGAAGAAACATGAATGGCTGCAAGGATTTTGGTACAAACCTAAAATTTACTATCTAAATAAAGGGGTTTGAAAATATAATATGAAACCTTCTTTTTCACTCTATCAATGACATAATTCCATAGATTTGAAGGAGAGATATCAAAAGTAAAAGGAATATCAAGAAATTTAAATATCTCTTATTTTTGTATTCACATCCATTGATAATGATGGAGCCATTTAGGAAAAGACATCATGTTTTTATTTGCATGGGTTTTAGCCCATTACAAATTAGACGTCGTGGCTTTGTAAAAAAATACAAGGATTTAATCACCTCTAATAAGGAATCTTCTTTCTCATTTATGGGAGTGATTAGGAAAAACAATACCAAGTTGATAAGTCCTCACTATACTATGTGAAAAAGAAGATAACCAAAGGCCTTAGCTACCAAAACATACAAAGCATGAGCTAGAGGGTAAACCCTATCTTATGGAGTGAAAAAATACAAATCATTTGGACTTGTGCCCATTGGTGGTGAGGTAGGGTTATGCATTAGAAAACAAAGTTTGAACTATCAAAAGAAAGAATTGGACAAAGCCCTAATATTTTAGCATAACGAGAATAAAGGACAATTCTATTCAATCATAAGATTTTTCCAAATCAAATTTGAGAAAGATGGTCCTTTATCAAGAGGCCTAATCCCATGCCACTCACTCAAAAAATATAATTAGATTATATAGTATATATATATCTATTTTTATGAAGCCCATTTATTTAGTTTGTATGATTATAGGTATACCATAGTGAAACAATTCACTAGGGCCATGTCAATGATTTTATAAGAAAAATAAAAAGGGTGATTGGGAAAAAATTGGTAATAAGCTCCAGATCACCAAGCTTAGAGATGAATTTAATATTTTGATCCAAACAACACTTTAGGCAATGATCTGGGCAACACTTCAGGGGATAATTTAGGGGACAGTCCTACCCCAATTGGTGGAAGAACTTATGGGAGCCATAACTTTTGTACCATAGCTCTGTTTGACTCCCCATTTGAACCATTAGAAATATAAGAATGAGGGTAATGTTTTGAGATGGCACAGAGCTCTGATTGGTGGGTTTTGGCCCCCAAAAACCAAATGGAAGTGCCCCAAATTTCAATTTTAATAGCGTAGTCTAAAAATAGTAAGTTTGTAAAAATAGTAATTTTCTCAAATTATGTATTATTGTAATTCATGGAAGTTGAACCATTTCATCTCCATTGATATTGGTGACCTTCCACATCCTCCTCTTACCTTCAAAAATACGTATAAATAGATATATAGCCCAAAAAAGAAAATGGACATCTCTTCCCAGAGATAGGCATATGTTGTATCTACAATTTTAAGCAATAAAACATCTCTTCTCAGAGATAGAATTATTATTTGTGTGTTCTTGAAATATTCTTCAACCAAAAATTTTGAGTTTTGGATCATATTTCCTTTGATGATGTTAGTTCCTAATGACTTATATTACACTGCTTTGTAAACTTAAAACAAGTTGAGCCCTACAAATTTCTCGGTAATTTTATAGAATTCATAACTAAAATCATCAATACCTGGTGCTTTTTCATTGGTCATTCTCTATCATTGGGCAATAGAAGAATGTGAAGAGTCTTTCTTTTCATATCTCAAAAGGCTAGAATGTGAAGAGACAACAAATTGTAAAAGATTATATATAACACTTTGCTGTAATAAAATATGGTTTTGATGTGTTGATATATATTAATAGAATCATTATGTTATGGTTTTTCCTAATCTTCTTTTATATATGTCTAATGTGAAGTGAGTACTCTATTTTAATTTAATCTGTTTATTGAATGCTATGTTGATTATGTTCTATTTTCTATTTTCTATTGGCAGTTGAGTTATTCTTGCTCTTTATGTGCATCTTTATACATTGTAGATGGTATGTAATGATTTTGTC